>PNEQ01064062.1:0-15491 GCA_003012365.1 Medauroidea extradentata | reverse complement strand
AATTCTTGAGAGTGGCTAGCAAGGTCCCCTGAACTGATCTTTTATGGCCGGCCAGGTCACCTGAACTCAACCTTGTGCAATTATGGAAAACGCACAATACTTGAGAGTGATCAGCAAGGTTCCCTAAACTGATCTTTTTTGGCCGATTAGGTCACCTGAACTCAACCTTTTGCAATGATGGAAAATTCACATTTTATGAGAGTGGCCAGCAAGGTCCCCTGAACTGAACTTTTTTGGCCGGCCAGGTCACCTGAACTCAACCTTGTGCTACTATGGAAAATGCACATTTTATGAGAGTGGCCAGCAAGGTCCCCTGAACTGAACGTTTTTGGCCGGCCAGGTCACCTGAACTCAACCTTGTGCAATTATGGAAAATGCACGTTTTATGAGAGTGGCCAGCAAGGTCCCCTGAACTGAACTTTTTTGGCCGGCCAGGTCACCTGAACTCAACCTTGTGCTATTATGGAAAATGCACATTTTATGAGAGTGGCCAGCAAGGTCCCTTGAACTGAACTTTTTTGGCCGTCCAGGTCACCTGAACTCAACCTTGTGCTATGATGGAAAATGCACTTTTTATGAGAGTGGCCAGCAAGGTCCCCTGAACTGATTTTTTTTGGCCGACTAGGTCACCTGAACTCAACCTTTTTGGCCGACTAGGTCCCTGAACTCAACCTTGTGCAATTATGGAAAATGCACATTTTATGAGAGTGGCCAGCAAGATCCCCTGAACTGAACGTTTTTGGCCTTCCAGGTCACCTGAACTCAACCTTGTGCAATTATGGAAAATGCACATTTTATTAGAGATGCCAGCAAGGTCCCCTGAACTGATTTTTTTTGGCCGGCCAGGTCACCTGAACTCAACCTTTTTGGCCGGCCAGGTCACCTGAACTCAACCTTTTTGGCCGACTAGGTCCCTGAACTCAACCTTGTGCAATTATGGAAAACGCACATTTTATGATAGTGGCCAGCAAGGTCCCCTGAACTGAAATTTTGTGGCCGGCAAAGTTGCCTGAGCTCAACCTTCTGCTGCCATGTTGAATCAACATACTTTGCAAGTGGCTAGCATGTACATTATGCAAACAATACTTAAGATATATTATCTACGAAATATTTGTTTTATTTTATCTTTCAGAATGTTCATGATTCACTAGCTTTGATGTTTTATTAATTGTCTTACCTTCTTGTTACTTCATCCAAATAGCTCAAAATTGGCAGTAACTGCCCAGCTCACATTTTTTTCCCCAATTTAGCAATGCAAACAATGTCATTACACTCATTTTTACCAGACAGGTTAGGTTTATTAACTAGAAGCTGCAGTAGTAACTTAACATATGCAACTAAATTCAAACACAGGGTAGTTAACAATTTTCATATATTTTTATTTATATACATCCAAGGTACAATTGTAACTGCGGTTAAGTCCATGTTAATATGACAACATAACTGTAACCTTTATTGTTTTGTACTGACGTGTTATGACAAAATTTTACATTTTCCAATTTTTTTCAATAATCACACATTAAATTAAAGTTGTCTACGACATCCATACACAGAACACAAATGTTTTTATGGCAGACTAGCTACTGATTAAGTAGAACAACATTTAAGAGAGAGAGAGAGAGAGGAAAAAAAAATTTAACAAAATATTTTGAAAATTTGTGTACAGTACATCAATTTTAAGAAAAGTACATTCCATCATAAGTGTTTTAAGTAGGTATTTTAAGAAAAGTAGTTATTTTGATTGAATTTGACATAGGACATTAATTTACCATAAACAAAAACATCCCTGATCTACATGTATGTTTTGATATTCATAACAGTGTATGTAATATGTAGTTGAGTCGGAAAACATGCTTAGTTTAAGATTAGTAAGCACATATATGAACTTACTCAGTATCAGCATGAGTCTCAACATTGAATTTTTTTTACTTTTCACTTATTTTAATTATGAGAAAAAGTGTTAAATCTTTGACTATGCTGTAAATTCTATTAACCTTGCACTACGGTATAGATTTGAAACTGAGCTGGTAACATACATCAACAATGCTGCATATTATGGATGTGAAAAAAATTGCCATGCTGATTGTGGTGTAATTACACGGTGACATTTAGGCTAAGTCATAAATATGTCTGTTCTGTACCACAAGTTAAATACAATCTGCTGTCTCCAAAATGTAACACTTTTCATGTCAGAATTTCAAAAAAGCAACAATTCAATTTATTTAATACAGTTCCTGAAACTAAGCCTTAAGGGTGATTATGTGACAAAAATTCATACAGTATTTTGATATTTGCACAGTAAAGTGTTCTTATTATAAAAGTTACTTGTGACTACATTTCCCCCTTGAAATAATTTTTTTAGGTCTCATAGTCTTCCCATAGCAGCACGTCAAAGTAAGAATTTGCAAGTTACGGGAACATTGGAATAAAAAAAAAACACTTACTAAAATAAAATAATTTGTACTGAAACTAGATCTTATGGGCCATATGCTAAAGGACTTAAAAATACACAAAGAAATTCCTTTGTACTTAAAAAAAAAAAAAGATAAAAGGACTTTATTGTGTACCTTTAAATCTTATAGTATATTTTGCTCATAGTAGCTAATTTCAGTTTAAATTATTTCATTCAGGTAAGTCACTTGGTTTTTGTAATTCCTGTGTTCCTGTAACATGCAAATGATGACTTTGATATGACGCTACGGGAACCCTATGAGAGCTAAAAAGTTATTACAAGGGAAAAATGTATTCACAAGTAACATCTACAAAATGGACACTGCGTCGTGCAAATACAAAATTATTAATTTCGAACCACGTGAACACCCTTACGGAATATGATGTGCGAACGACTGGAATATTCAACAATAAAATCTGAACTCATCATAATACCGTATGATGTGATTCTTTTGCAGAGTAGATATTTTATTAGTGGACATCTATTCGTACAACACTAGGTGGTAGTAAATTTTGTTATCAAGTTGTCACCGCTCAGTTAGGTTGGAGAGGAAGTTGGCTGATTATTAAAAATTGTGGAAGGTGTAAGGTGAAGCGGAGATGGTGCTGGATTGCGAAATGGGGGCCACCTAGCAGTCTGCCCGGCTAGGACGGTGTGTTGACGATTCAGGGCGTGGTTTGTTCGGCTGGCGGTCCTCTCCTTCCTGCAGTGGTGGATGATGATCTGGTTGATGGCTACAAAGTGGAAGCACTCAGAGAAAACTAGCTAACTCACCACGTGGGTTCTTCGGGTCACCCACACAACCCCTTGCCCTAGGACTAGAATGATAGTCAGCTCTGACACGTTACTAAATAATTAACAAAAACACACACTTGGTTAGCGGTGTTTTATTAGCCAACACACAGGTAGCACGTTACAGTGGTCGCCACGTGGTCACGCACACAATGAAAAATACACTTGCTCTCTCTCGGTTAAACGGCTTTTAAGTCGGCGCACAGGCCGGTTCAATTAAAATTAGCACACACTAAAAATGAGTCTCTGCAGTAGAGTCCTGTTACACTATGTCGGAGGCGGCCGACGGCCGTAAATGTAGATTCCTCGGCCCGGACGCGCAGGCGGAGAAATTAAGTTGAAGAGCATAGGCGTTAAGCACACGAGCTAAAAACACGAGGTAAACGGAGAGGGCGAAAAAAGATGATTAGAAATATAAGTTACTATTGCAGTTACTATCAGTGAAACAAAGTTGAGAGCCCTCTCCAGGATGCACGTCCTACCTCGTGGCCGACTTACGATGAACTGGCAGCAAAGATGGCGTCGTGCGTGCTCCTAGCCGGCAAGTACGTTAAAGTACCGTTACAATAGTGATAATGAAATTTAGGTGAATACAATTACAATTCAAGTGGCGGTGAGACATAAAAAATAATAAGAATTACTGGTGATGACAGATTACTTAATTAACATTCCTTTAAAATTAACATACAACAAAACACTGACCCTGAAATGTGTGACCACGTGGCTGAATAAAACTAAACAAGACTTAATATTAAAATGGCTCGTGCTGAAGGCAGGTTGATTGCTGGCCGTAGCCTAGTCCTGAGTTTGTTTATCTTAGTTTCTGATTACGTTAATAAGTACTTTATGATTAGCGGTGAGGTTGGTGGTGGTGGTGTGTTGTGACGTCACGTGGAGGCGGCGATTCAAACACACACGTGTCGCTGGCACACGACCCCGCACTAACCGGCACTGTTGGAGTTTTGGTAAAGGGAAGGGGGGTCCGGAGCACACCGAGGAAACCCTGTCACATGGTCAGGACGTCAAAGTGAAAAGTTAAAAATGGGCTTTAGAGAAATAAGGGGTTGAAACCACAAATTCCATAAAAATGGAAAACTGAAATTTATATACCGGTAATTTTTAAATAATAATATCGAGGTCTCTACAATAATCCATATTTAAAAGGTACCCATGTTTTGATTTGAAAATAATTTTACAATTCGAAAACCTGTTTTACGGTTAGTAAAATTGTTTTCTATTCAAAATGTTAGTATTTTTACTATACAGACGTGGATACTATCATATTAAAAATTTTGAAAAATATTGTTCTCTATTTTTATGGATTTTGCAGTTTCAAGCCCTTATTTTTCTAAAACCAGTTTTTAATTTTTTACTTGATAACAAAACATACCATAGCTTAGTGTTATATAAGAATGGTGGGAAATAGGCCTCTCGGCTAACAAAGTAATATAACATACAGAGGTACAAGTACTTACAGTTGATACTTGTAAATAGGTACACACACACGAAGGGACAACACACAATTTTCCAAGGAAGTGCGGTCACGATGTTTCACCAGTATTAAACTGGCTTCCTCGGGCGGCAAGAAATGGCACAACCTAATGTTGTATAAATAGACGTCGTCTAGCAATATTTCTACAGTATTTGACAAACAATTCCCATTAAATTGTGCCTAGTAGTTCAGATTTAATTGACAACTGAATATTCCAGTCATTCGCTCGACATCTTAGTGAGGTTACAAAAAAAGAGGGAAAGAAAGATACTAAGCTCAACACACAATTATAAGAGCAGTATATCTGCAGCACTTCTGCCTAAAGTCACACAAAGTCCAGCTTGATACGCGAAAAGCTGGATTACACAGATCATTAATGTATTCAAGTGTTCAAAATGAAGTCTAGTGTGAAATTAAATTAATTACATAGTTTTGGATTACATAAATACATTTTTCAGTAAATTGCAGAAGTTTATAAAGAAAGTTCTGTCATTTTTGTTTTTAAAGGTGATGGTGAAAAGGCAGAACCATCAAAGTCAGGAATATCACGAGTGTACTGTACGTTGTGCTCAAGAACTGAAACAGACTATTGGCTTGGGTAAGGTTAATTCTAATACATGCTAGGAAGGTGATCAAATTAATTTCTTAGACACAAATTTTGTTAATGGGAAAGTGTCTGTCACTAAATGCGCTGGAATCTTCAAGGGGTAAAAAT
The DNA here is from genome assembly GCA_003012365.1 of Medauroidea extradentata. Classification (NCBI taxonomy): domain Eukaryota; kingdom Metazoa; phylum Arthropoda; class Insecta; order Phasmatodea; family Phasmatidae; genus Medauroidea; species Medauroidea extradentata. Next base: position 10,040 of record PNEQ01064062.1, on the reverse strand, counting down.
TATGCTTGATGGCACATACGGCCAGAACTCAGGTGCAAAACCAAACAATGCTGTAGAACGGAGTTCCACTCACACACACCAACACAAATTTTCCCACGTTCGACAACAGCGCAAATAGCAGCAGAAGCTGTCCCTTACCAAACTTAACAGATCTTCCTAACATGCAGTAGTGATTAACCATACCTTGGGGATGGAGTCGCGGACGGCGTAGATGAAGATGCCCATGGCGCCCGACGTGGCGGTGCAGCACTGCAGCTTCAGGTAGATGATGCAGCTGCGGTGACGCCACCAGTACGGTAGCAGCAGCAGTAGGGTGAAGACTGTCTGCAGTAGACAAAACATGCAGCCCAGCAGTACGACGTGGTGCGGCTCCTTGTCTGGTACTCCGGCCTATGCACACAGATTCTAGCCAAGAAGCACTTATACACACGATGTAACAGTACATACAAGTAGACATTTCGATCTTCAGCTTGTATTTAAAATGAAACCTCACAGAGTATGGTATATAACACCACCTTCAATATAACAACCTTTATGTGCTTCTAGCTGTAATACATGTAAAATGTCTGAATATATAACACAAATCTTGTAAAAAGACAGTTTTTATTACCATTCTGAGAAAACCTTGAATGCACGTCGCATACAGAACACAGAAACTTGATTTTAACTCCAAACATTTTTCAGTATTTTGTCTGGTACAATTTTTAAACTCGCTTTTAAAGTGAACATACACTACTTCCTTTGAAATTCACAGTACTAAAATGTATTTTACAAAATTTAACTTCATTTTCATGAGAAATCACCTCCCAAAGCCTACATACCTATTTTTTTACATCTTATGTATGTTTTTTTTTATATATTTCTGTAATCGGTAAATTTGTAATGCCCTGTTATTTCAACCATTTAAACCTACCAGTGTAACTAATAAACTGAGTGTATAAATTATCAAAGACTCCAAAGTAAAGCAAACCACTGTTAGAAAAAAAATTTGATTATTATATTTGGCAGGACAGTATTAAAAATGATCTTTAGCGTACTCATGTTTGTTGCCGATAACCTTGCACTGTTCATATGAAAAATTTTAAATTTAATTTTCTGCATGTCCAGGAAAGAAACATAGACTAATATGAGAATGTATTAACATGGCCAACAGTGTATTTTACCTGAGCGACAGTTGAAGTGAGAAGGACGGCATAAGTACCAGGTTGACTACAGCGACACCACACAGTGTGGAAATTACGAGGTCGCTCCAAGAGACACGAGCTGAGGTCCCAAGGCTGTGACGTGCTCACATACTGTGCCACTCCACATCTTGTGTCCCACTCGTTCACATCATATGTTCTCAGCAAGCTGTTGAACTGTAGGCTGACTGAGAATACCCCTCCAATTGTCTTTTGCCCATCTTGTTGTACATCCACCGTCACAATGTGGGAATTTATCTCGTAGTGTATCTCTTGACCGTTACTGCAAAATGAATATTTTAGTTTTTCACTTGGACACACGTCTGTGTACTCGTCAGACATGAGTCGCAGCAGTCTGCAAAGCATCGGCCGAAAAATTTTGCTCAAGATCCGTTAAGTGTTGTCTGCTTACAAATATCATTTAATGAATCTCACATGCATGAACACCCATTTCAGGTTCTACATTCATTTTTAAAGATTATTATTTCATGGTAATTTTAACAAATGAAAATGAATTGGGAAGTATGCTCGCAACAATAAATGCTATCATTAAAAATGAAATTTCACAATGTTTTAATTTCTATAGGTACTGAGAGAATCTGTTTTTATATTGTTAGCAGGTACATTATATTTATAAAAAAAATTACAATACAAGTAATTTTGAAACCAAACTATTTCACCCACTTCTATTTAAAATTACCAGTGACTCATTTATAATGACTATGTGAAAAAGTATCTATTAAACAGCAATACAAAATTATTTTGATCACAACTTTTCAGACTATTATCAAAACAAATACTCAACATACCATGTTTGGTCCAAAACAAAAATTTTACTAAATGTGCATGAAGCATAAAATGTTACGATAATGCTGGAAAAAATTTTGATGCAAAATTAAAAGTGCCTACTTAGGCCACTGTCACACTAGAGATGTGAAACATTTGGCAGCCATGTTAGATCATATTTAAAGCTTAACTGTTTGCAAGGTTCACACATAACATAATAAATTCAATCAAGTTTCTAATGTCAAGAAATGTCCGATATGTAATTATTTTCGCATCCACTTTCAACATTAGTCATTGTCTTATTGCTGTTTGTGTGCTTTTTAAACTAATTTAAATGCTTTAAAACCAAAATGTATTAACTTAAGGAGTACAAAAATTGTAGGACCACAAAAAAAAAACAGCCATATTTGCTACACAGCTCGTAAAGTAGCTGATAGCAGAGCAGCAGAGAAAATATGTCATTCAAAACTACATATGAAACTAGTTTACTTCGAAAAAATACAGAGTGCGATCCGAACTTGTTTCTAGCTCGTATGAACATGTTCAAGGGAAGTAGTTTTAAAACTAGTGTGATCGTGGCCACTGTTAACGAAACAATAATAACTTTTCACTATAAATTTTAATACTACTCACTGCTAGTTCTAATTACTTCCTCAATCACTTCCCAAACCCATCCATAAGTTTCCAACCCCCTTCACAGTCACCGACTCTTACGAAAGAAAATTCTACTTCCTCACCAACCTTTTAAACATGCATTGTCTATCCTGTATTACTCCTACTCATCTGAACCTCTCACTATTATAATCCCTTCATCTATATTTTGAATACGTTAATAGACACTTAACTACCCTATCCTCCCTTTCAATTCACCACCTCGTACATCTGACCAGTTTTTTTTAAATTATTCAACTTTTCTTTAATTATTTTCAACACAATTCCTTTAACATCACTGATAGTCAAAATTCCCTTGGTTTTCACCCACCTCGCTGCCCGTCTATGCTCCTTCTCCAGCTACTGCATCTACAATTCCACATTGAGATCCCACACTACTGCTGCATAATCCTACATTGGCCATATCACTGTAATAAATGCCTTTTCTATACCACACTATTAACTTCCTTCAGTATTTTTCCCAGGATTCCTTATGTCTTTCCTTTAGAAAAAAATATTTACCTGTTTTCTTTACCATATGTCATCCTGCAAAAGTTTTTGTAGTTACGTACTTCTAATCTGAACTTTCCTCTATCTCCTGCTCATATCATCTGTAAACTGTGTTCATTCTATTTGAACCTTCTTCATCGTAAAATTCAAAACTTTTTTTTTACATTTATTTTGATTTTGTTTTCTTCTGTCCACAATCTTATCAATATCATCAGCGACTTGTTTCCTTCACCCAACTTTCCTTCACCCATCTGCAAACAATCTGCCCACGTTGGCCTGCATGGTGCCAGCATTATGATACTTCTACCAATTTCTTTTGTTTTTACTCTGATTACCTACCTCATCTTCTTCACTTATTCATACCACCGACCCTTCTAATCCATCCATTACACATATAATTATGCCTCCCTTCTTCCTTTCTTTATCTATTATGAAGATAATACATTTATCCTGCTTATACGTATTTACTGTGCAGCACTTCCCTGCTCGACTACATATCCACTGCTACATATGTCTCTATCTTTCAACCGTATCCCACAAACTATCAAACTTGTCATACACACTCCGATAGTTTACTATTGTGATTTTCGTTGCATTCTTCTAGTTTTTAATCCTACGTTGTTTGCGTCAACTCGCCTCTCTTATCCCCCTTCACTTATGTCTCCCCCAATCTGCTTCGCTCCAGAACTCGTCATTACACCGACCACTCACCGATTGCTACTTCTGTCCTAACTGCTCAACCATAGTCCTCTGTAAACACCCAGCTGTCTCCAAAAACCCTCTTTCCTTGTTATTTCAAGTGCACCCCAAACTCTTAAATCCTATCCACTTCTGACTATCTATGAATGTGGCCACAAGATTCCTGCTCACACGTTCATATAGTTTACATGCTGCCACTGCCTTCGTGTAGTGGACGACTTGAAAAGAGGCGGAGCTTCAGTCAGGTGTGGGATACAATTCCTATCTCCATGGATACCGCAGCCAAACATAACCTTCATTTAGGTGTTTGGCTTCACGTGTCCAGGATGAGATGTATGTCAAGAAAATTGATTATTTGTTTCGAATTTCCAGTTTTTTCAGGTAAACATTACTGGTATGTATTTTCGTATCTTAACCATGAATTTGAAACTTAATATTTTTTACCCTTGCGTGCAAATCTATGAATGCCCAACATTTTTGCTTCTTGCAATTACCAACTAACAAATCAGCATGTTTGTAAACAAGCTTTGTTTCCCACAGTACTTTTCCCCTGCGGTGACGTCAGGGGGGGTATACTTCAAGTCGTCCGTTGGCATCCTGCCTGACCAGCAATCCACTAACCACTATTCTTGCTTTCAGAAATTTCTCCAACCAGTTGCTCGATAAAACCTTTACACCCTTTCCACTCCAAGGCTTCCCCCCAATGCATCACTACCAAATAAAATAAAAAATGAAAATAAATGACAATACTATTTCCCCCATTTCCCAACTTCATGCCTTGCCTGGTAACAGTATGGGACAACCCACTACAGACGGAATAAATCTAAAATATAAACTATTTACCGAAGTCTAAATGTATTTCTTTGGGGCAGGAATTGAGACAGATTCCTATACATGATCACAGCCATGGTAAAAGTGCCATTTTTCACTCCAGGCGTTGATGCTTCCACATGAACGTCAAGCTCGTCTGTCATCCAAGCTGGATATCTGAAAATCAAAATTTAAAGTTTTAATTACATTGACATGTATCACACATCAGTGGTTTTTAAAATTCTGTTCGTAAACAGTTGATTTTATTTTGTGTGAAAATATGTTTATTCTCCAGTTTAAACATTTTTACAAAATGCTGTGAATAAATTACAGTAGAACTCTGACATTTTCCTGATTGTAAGACCACATACTTTTACTATGTTTTCACTTTTATGAAATACACATTTTTCAAGTCTTTTCATATGTGAAAACACTATTCTACTGCATATCTTATACAAAAGTGTATCTTAGAACAAGCATTACACGCCAAGCGACAAACTTTTACATCTGGGAGCCCGGAGGTGTTTGCTATACTTTGAGGGGCGAAATGAAACGAACAGCAAAATGGCGCAACAGCTGAATGCAAGGACAAGGAAAACTGGAGTTCCCAAGAAAACCAGCCAGCCAACTGCAAAACCTGAAAAGTTTTTCAATTGGCAAAAAAACTGATGGAGTAGTTACTCCCCTTTCTCTCAACGTTCACAATCCTTCCCTTTACCATCATAAGACCTCGTTTCATGTCGTCCCTCAGGACACACAGTTCATAGTACCAAATCTAGGGTGAAATGTACTGCCTTTATGTGCCCTTCCCACATACTATTTACAGTATGTATTTTACTAAAATATTTCAAAAATTTTACTTCAACGAAGTACCATACAAGTTAATTTTTGCTGATAGTGAAAAATTAAACCACACATGATTTTACAGGAATCATACAGACATAACTTTCTAAATATCTATGTAATTAGAATAAATATTTGTAATCTCTATGAAACACACATAATTTAAAACTACACTGACATTGCTTTAATTTAACTTTTTTTTGTTTGATACGTATTAATGTGTAAAATAAACACACTTTTTATATTAAAAGTGGACAAACTCTTGATTCCCTCCCATAAATGAATTCACTGTTGTAACTAGGTTAAGTGACACACAATGGTAGGTACAGGCAGACCATATTTGTGGCATCTTGGACAATTCATCTTTGCTTCCTGATACTGTCAACGTAAGCAACAACATAAGGTAATGTTGATATGGATAACATCTCTGTTAAATCAGCACAGTTGGTTACATTGTAAAGTTAACAAATATAAATGAATGGTACTTCAGGCATTAATGCCTGACAATTGTCAGCTGACGGTTTGTTAAACACTGGTTAAAATATTGCAGCTGAAACAAAAACATTACCAAAAGCACATTTCTCATTCCCTGTGTACGTTGCCTACTTTAGGTTATTTTAAAATGACAAAAAAATTTTTGTGCTGGATACAAGTACGGCTTTGTTACATAATGAAACTATATTATATATTAATATATTGTGATACAGTTACTTCTTGTGTCTGTAGTGTGAGCTTTTGCTTAAGCGAAATACTATCATATACATACATACACACACACAGTTATGTTCAAATTTCACACAGGGACATCTGCTGACTGAGCGCTGGTATCGGTAAGAAATGTAAACTGACCAATCACAGAGCTTTCCTACATTTTAAGTCACATTAAGTTGATAAACTAAAATGTGAAATTGGTTTCTTTTCACTTTAAAATTAAGTTATATGACTTCTGTCATTTTCAAGCCTACTTAAATTTAATTTTACTACGGTTTCTGTAATTTTCTGGTTCCTTAGTGATAGCAGCGAAACTAACTGCAGAATTTTTGCCTGCGCCAAACTATCCCATAAGAAAATACCTACATTTTCTTTCAAACCTGTAGTAGAATTAACCTTAGTCATTTAGTCATGTTTGTGATGTTGTTGTGAGTCATCCTGTTTTGTGTGTGACATTGGCCTAGCCTTAGTTGTCTGTGCTATCATAATTTTGATATTCTGAGTTTTCTTAATTTTCTATAACCATTCTTATTCTTTTTTTATTTTTTTTTATTTTACCTTTTAATTTTGTTTTGTATTTTCTGTAATTGGACAACTTTTGGGATTTTTTTTTTTCAATTTTTTTTATTTATGTACGAGTTGACTGCAAAAAATTTGGCTTGTTTTTCATTTTATGATATAACGGTTTTTTTTATAGGTGTCATGAGAAGAAGTACCACTGCAATGGTATATGACAACAATGTTTCACTAAATTATATACCCCTGTTGGAAGAATCATTCAAAGACATCAACTTAGTTATAACAAATTGTTATGCAACAAAACAGCCTATTTTTTATTTTTATTTTTACCTTATATGGATATTTTAATAAATTCTCGTGGTTTTCAGTTGTAACTGCAAAACTGTTACGTCACCTACTGATACCGACTACAGTTATCCTGAACTTGGTTCCCCAAAATTGTTTCAGGTCGTACGAGTTTCTTTCTTTGTATACAAATTTTTATAACTATTTCTAATGATTATACACTTGACAAGAAGTAGTCTAAAGGCCATTTTAATAATAAAATCATTATATTTGTAAAGTGCTAACGCCACAGATCCACAAGTTCTGCTAGATGCATTATTAAATTGGAAGAACAAACATTTGCGAGACCAAAAGCTCTTGTAACTACAGTCCCCGATATGAAAACTATATAAATTAAGTGATTATAAAGTGTTGTGTGACATATTATACAAGTAGGATATTGGGATCAGATGTAGTACGTACCTGTGTGAACGCTGCGACACCTGATAGTCGAACCAGTCCACGTGGTCGAAGAGTGCAACCTCCAAACTCACAGAGGTAGAGTTGTGCCACCAGGAGGGTGAACCAGGTAGCATCGAGCTCCACATCGTCCCGTGAAGCCGTATCATCTCCTGTAGCTGGACCAAGCTCTGTCGACAAGACAAAACATACGACAACATGATCAACACTCATTTCAATTTGAAATAAACGTTGCCAACTTTCTTTGCCACTGTGCCAAACAAAAAAAAGTGTTTAGAACTCCTGGCTAGTGAGCAAAGAGTCCCTGATTTGATTCCTGGCCGAGGCAGTAGAAATTGACAGCTACATCCCAGGGTTCAGTACTGGGTGTTGTGTTTGTCACTTCACCCCATATCCCTGTGGAAGGCAATGACAAACTACTGCAGTATCACCCGCACCTAGTAGCCTCCCTACCTTTCCCAAAACTTCAAGTCATTAGGCCATCACGGCACATTCCAGATACAACTAAAGGTCTTGGTGGATGAAGGGGGCATGTCATGTTTGTAAACTACTGAGATAAAAGCAGTTTAAAGTTTAATTAATCTTGATGATTTACATACGTATATTAACAAACATGTTACAAGTATTGAGACAAGTAAGCAAACCTTGGAATTTTTTCTTATAAAATAATTTTTATTGCTGGTTTCTAAGAAGTTCACAAATTTTATCCGGGGCTTTGAGTTCGTTATGTGCCCGCCTCCTAAATTGTCTGTATTATCACCCAAACTACTGTAAAACGGGGTGAATAGGATCACCGTGGGGTGAATGGAATAAAAATTCGAAACAAATTTCTCGCAGACATTTCTTTTTAAATGTTACGTTCCAATAAAACTACCTGTCAACAGAGAAAAAAGTTTCTTAAAAATATTGCACTGATAATTTTGTTCTAAATCTTTTGATACTATTCACCCCATTTTACAGTACTGTAAAATTTTTCAAAAACTTGGCCAATCCAGCACCTCTTATAACCCATTGCCCGGGGCAGCCCCCCTCCTCAATATTATCATCACCACCATCATCCCTATATAAGTCACTGGAGAAAATGTTCCTGTAGGCATTTGGGATAAAGTGAACTCTGAAAAAAGTCCTGCTAAAGTTATATTTTTAGCCTACTTGTATCTTTCCGTGTGTAACGGCTGATGACGGGAAATATCTCGCTTCTTTGGACACGTCACTTGATGTTTGCACGTGTAAGATAAAATGTGCAGTCAGTATGAATTGATAAAGTTTGATAAAAGGAAGTGTATTAATAATATAGAATATAAGTACCGGTATGGTGAGTTTGGCTGATTTTGTTTCAGTATTGTTGAATTTAAATACGAAAACACAGGAAACTATATTGCATAACTTTGCTGCGAAGCATACAAGCAGTACGGCAACTGTAGTTAATGTTTAATTATACGTAATAACGGCCAGAAATATTTTTCAAAGGTTAAATTGTGTGCTCAATTCATGATAATTTAAACTCTTTACTAACCCTGGTTTCGTTTTCTCTTAAGGTAGTTTGCATTCTCCTACAACTTTTTAATATAAACAAATCACTCTCAAAGTGTACTCACTAGTTACACTAGGTGTCACAATGGAAACTATTATTCAATTATTATACTAGAGAAGACAGTGCTCGAAAATGCTCACTTCATCACGAACCGCCAATGTAAAGTGTAGATACTGGTTACTCACGCGATCACTTCTGATGGCCAGCCTGTCGTTGAGGAGCAGGTCGACGGCCTGGGAGAAGGCCCGGCTGGAGTCCTGGAGAGAGCGCTGGAGCTGCGAGTGTTGCAGGTAGTGTTGCGTGGAACTCAGAAGGTCGACGACTGGCTCCCCCATGCCCGGCAACAAGGGCCAAGTACCTCGCAAGTACTCCAGACATCGGCTGATGGTATCCGCTGTCGTCGTGTTCTTGTAGCCCAGCGTCAGTTTCGCAAACTGCAAACAGACACAAAACATGTCTAACATGATCTCATAACACCAGCTCTGGGCGCTAGTTAAAATATGGCACTTTTACTACACAGGATGTTGAAAAATTGAATGTCGGTTGTACGAGTAATTTGCGGTATTATTCTAAGTTAGGCTGAACGTCAAGAACATATACTTGTCTGTCATGTATGCGATTGGAAAACAACTGTTTTGACAATCCTTTAACAACAGGAAGACAGTAATAAATAAGGAAATAATTTGTTGGCGTATCACGTGTTTCCCACTTGTGTGGCTAGAAGCCAGTGAATAATCTAGTATTGTCAGTGCGTGTATGGTATTGAGAAATCTAAGCTGTTGCCAGATGAAGCCGCCAAACACCCACATCTCTAATGAAACAAGGTGCTTATAGAAATTAATGACAGTAGGGTAGGTCAGCCAAAATTTAAAGTTTTTTTTTTATTTCAAATATTACCCCAGTAAGTTTACAGTGATTTAAATTTCAACAGATGACTTCTTAGCTAAGTACTAAAACTAATATTATACGTACTTTAATATAAACATAATACTTGTAAAGCAGGGGTGCCCACAAGGGGGGGTGACGACGCAGACTGCGTCATTAAAATTTCA
>PNEQ01064061.1:0-31539 GCA_003012365.1 Medauroidea extradentata | reverse complement strand
CCTGATGTTCGGACGACCGGCAGAGGAAGACCAGATTGCATCTCCAGTGTATGCCAGCGAGTTACGTCGCAAGTTGGTTCACACTCACAACTTTGCCCGGCGACACCTTAGGATCAACACCGACAGGATGAAGACTCGCTACGATAGGAATGCACCAGATGAAACATTTCAAGAAGGTCAGCTAGTGTGGTTGTACAACCCTCAGAGAAAGAAGGGGTATTGTCCCAAGCTGCAGAAGAATTGGGAAGGCCCTTATGAAATAGTGAAGAATTGTTCGTCGAGGCTCTTGGGCGAGAGGACCTAAAGTTGTACAAATCGATAGATTAGACCTTTACGATGGACCTGAGGCTGTTGTGTCTGTTCAGGACGAACAGACTTAAGGAGGGGGCAGTGTTGCATGCTGTGTTTCTGAGGGCGGGCTGGATGGGACCCGTGACGAAACGCCTTGAGGGCAGGCCCATGACTCAAACCCAGGTGTCTCGTGGTGGGAATCCCGCCGAAACTACGTCATAGATACCTGTCCCAACTGCGCTTTAACCCTTCGAGGGCGGCCTACGTGGCTAAAATCATGTCAGAAACATGATGTAATGTCTACTTTAAACCCCTGGAATGCGGGGAAGACCCTACTGTCTTGCCTAGTATAAAAGCGCAGAATCGGCACATTTGAGGTGAGTTCGCTATTGGTCGTGCTAGAGGAAGGTGCTATAGTTGTGGAGATAGACTGGTGAAGACATCTTGGTGACGTCAGAGTCTACTGTGAGACGGCAGGCGGCAACCTTCGGAGCAGTGTTGGACGAACCACGAGGACTGTTGCGGCGGGCTGACGGACGAAGGAGGTACGCGACGGGAGTCGAACCGAGGACCTCAAGAGTGAAGACAGCGGTGCACTCGGGGTGCTGCGCAGCACACGACGTTTCATCACCACAGCGGACTATTAAGGTTGTACACTATCACTACTTGAAAGACTGTTAATTGGAAATAGGACTGAATTTTATTGTAATTTGTAGTGTTTGATTAATTGAGGGTAGACATTTTTTTGGTGCTTTAACTGTCAGAGTTAATTAACGTGTCTGTGACACAGGAGTAATTGTGTGCATAACTAATGGTGTTGTGAGAGCTATAGTTGATTACTGTTTTGTGTATTTCGTAGCTTTGTGAGCTATTAAATCCAGTACTTAATTTAACTCTTTTATTTATAATTATAAGACCTCTATCCCAAAAGAACTCATGGGAATCGCCCACATATAAAGTTTATGTCTCAAACTTGAAACAATATGTTACAATGTAAATATAATCATAGTCAATTAAATAATAGCAGTTTTCATGAATCCAACATGGCTACCTTTGTACATTATCACATTTATCCCCTCCTAAAATATTAACTTTTATATCCACCATGCCATAATACTTTTAAGACAGTTAAAATGGATTCTACATTTGACTAAATGGCATATGGTCACATAACCTTAAAAACCCCACACATGGTCATTTACGCTGCCATTTGTTAAAGGGCCAAAAATGGGTGTTGAACTTTTCGATTTCATTCATTCTCCCACAAACTATGGTCTTGGAATTAACCTCTCTTTGGTATAAAATTTGACTTCACTAGACTACCACAGGAAGTGTGGTGAAACTGGCTCTTAGTTTACAAGACTTTTCTAAGCCATTACCTTTCTGTTTTGGAGTCCAACCAAAACTAACATTTTTTTTAAAATTCCAAACAAAAACTAAAAAAATTTTGTGAATTCATTTTACTACCTTAGTTTGTAAAATGAACATTTATAGGCTACTATTGTTCTGCAATGATACAAAGTCGAACTCAAACACTACCTTACATTAAAATAGTAGGAACAAATAATAGCTAATAATAATGACTACATACCTTTTCTCTTCATTTATATCCCTCAGTCGTCGCCCACTAAGATCTCTGCATGCTTCTCTGTTTGTTGTCTTTTCAATCTGTGCCCCAATTGCTCTCAGCATTGAGCCAAACCCTTAAAAAAATATGATACATATATTCATACGAATATATCCCAAATCATCTTTACAACATTTTCCCATTAAGTGTTGGGCCATGAATTCAGACATTGCTAATGTAGAATTTGTTTCAGAAAAATTAATAAGCAACATATAAAACTCTTTCCTGACATTTAACATTAAAAAAGATAGCTTTAATGCAGGTGAGGTAAAGAGGTATTTAAGAATAAATTAATATTAAAAATAAATATTGTGTGCCAAATGTAAAATAAAAGTACAGGTGGTTTACAAAAAACTGAGCACTTTGTGACATGGCATATGGTTGCAAACCAATAAATAAGAATAATAACCATAAAGTGTAATTAATTGTCATACATTCCAGATATAATAATAAACATGTCATGCCACCCTTCACTCTTCTCGTCATCTTGTCAGGATGCTGATGAAACAACTTTCATTACGCAGACTTTAATTTAGGGAAAACATAAATGTATATACCTCATTCATGTAACCTCACCCTAGCTGCCGGACGAGAGGAGAGGAACGACAGCCTATAGAGTTTTAGATACAAATGTTAAACAGTTATAATAATTTGAATAAAAGAAATTTTAGGTATTAAGAAAAACATGTAGGATAATTGCCAAAGTGTAATGTAATAAAATTGAATAATTGTTGTAACACAGCAATCACAGGAAGTTACTGTACTCAAGGGGCGGGGCCAACTTTTGGAAATTGGCTCCTGATTGGCCCAACTAAACCAAAGCCTGCAGGGCCAGCGACAGGGAGGTTGACACCAAACAGGAGCAAGGAGAGGTTTGGAAACAGATTTTAGGTGGCTGACGATTCTGAGCCCCGGATAATGGCATACAGAAGTAGGATGCCTGCAGGCTGAGGTACCACCACCGGGCATCAATTAGGCATCGGGACGCCTTTTTAAAAGACAATGTCGAGCCACGAAGGACAGCCAGCCGGAGTGATACCGGGCATCTTCATTTTATGCGACAGGACGCCTACAAGTGTTATTTAAAAATATTGCAAAGCATCATAACTTATCGTACCAGACCGCTGATGACACTTTTGTAACCTTCGACATAACTCAAATACACACATTGCTGAGACCAGCAGGCACATAATCATTAAGAACAATATCGACAAATCCTGTATAGTAACAGTCGTGCCAGGTGAGGGCAGTAAAATCCTGCTACCTGGCTAAAACGGAACTTACAACTTTTAACTCCCCCGCACACCAACACCACATTTATTAACACGTTGCAACAATGGTGCGCCAACTCGAGCTTAACCAACCGCACACCCGAAATAAGACTCTTGTTCAAGCCATGAATGACAAAGAGTAACGACAGACATTCCAACCACAAGAATGAGAATGCTTGCAAGAAACTTTTGCGTGATACCATTTATCTGAACTGTTGTGTGCGCGCCGGAACGAGAAGCCCATCAGAACTGTAACGTATCGCAAGTGCTGCAAGCGAGTTGATCACGAGAAGAACGAGAGACACACCTGGACGAGCGTCACTACAGAGAACGGCATCACAGAGAGACAACATCATGATATCAGCAATCACAGTCGATGGCAAAGACTACAGCAATGGAGAGATGCTTGGTGCCTAGCCAAGGCGTCGAAAGCCGACCTCCTGCTTCCGGAAAGGAGCGCGAGGGTCCATGTCTCACCGATAGCTCCACATGAACATCTACAGATTGGTGAGCTAAGACCTCCTACATTCTCGTCTTCAACTTTCCAGAGCAATCATCGTGTTCAACAAGACTGACGGCCGCTGTTGTGAGTATGTAAGTGTAGAGTATCAGGCGAGGCTAATCTTCTACATGTAATATGGTCTGACTATTTTGTTGTATATATGGCACAGTAAAGGTCGCCTGACGGCATTTACTTAACGTGAGCTAGTCAACTTGCCTTGGTAGACACACATAAGTAGGAATTTCTCTAATAAGACTAAGTATGAATGAGAGATGTAGTTTCAATGTTACTAGGCAGCGAGACTGGCGGACCTGAGAGTAAAAAAAGAGTAGTCAGTTAGGTCAAAGAAACAGCAGGGTTTCTCAACATGTACAGGGTAGCCAGCCAGTTAACCCACAGCTTCGAAATTTCATGTTGAAAATGCAGGCAATGTTCAAGCAGTAAGCAAGGCAATCGCCACTGCTTACAGAGAAAATTTAAAAAAATATCTGTCAATTAGAGCAAAACATTCTAGACATGGAAAAGAGAATAACATCAAAGCATAGAAATTTATAGAAAACACACAGGCCTGAGTATGAGATACTGCAGAGTGCAGACCATTGAAAATGAGCTTGAAATACAGGCAAAAGAACAAAATACAGTGGTAGTGACAGAAGTAACACATGTTGGAAATTAAATCAAAGGTCAGGTAGCAGCTTGTACAGAAACTGAGCAGGTATTGTTCAAACAGGAAGACGAACAAGATGCCTGATTAGTAGTGTAGGTTGGCAGAGCTGCTACACAGTTAGATGCCTTATCACAAAGGAACCGTACCAAGACAACATCCGAGGAAGTAGTACAGAGTAAAGGCAAGAAGGGGTTAAAAAGTGTTGCGAGGCAATGGCCGTACAACTCAGTGATTGCTACAATGGAAAAGAGTTGCTACAGGAGTGCAAATTGTTAGGCAGACTATTTTCCTACAGATGTGAAGTACATGACATGGTGAGCCACCTAAAAGGGTACTGGTACGATGTAGTAACAGATGGGGTCAGTGACAAGAGTTTTTTGTAGCAGTAGAGGAGGTAGGTGTGCACCCCAACGAGAAAACTTGTAAATTGTAGAAGAAGAGAATACAAAGGCAAACAAAGTCGGAAAGCTTGCCTTGTGACCTCACAGCCAAACGACTAAAAATCGAGGGTTACAGAGGAAGAAGTGGGAGGTCACCGTACCAACTGACATAGGGTTGAGTTAGGAAAAATAACCCGGACTTTCAACATTGTTCGCCTAAGGCGATACAAGTAGAATAAGGGGAGTCTGAAGGTAGATGCAAGTAGTTTTAGTATTTTCATAATACAGTGTCATAATGTAGGAATAGTTGCAAGATACTCTTGTGTTTAAACTTAAGATTAGAAGAGCAGATGTAGATATCTCGGCGCTAAGGCCGCTTGTGCGGCGACAGAGGAAGACGTGCCAAAGCGTCCTTCAACCATCATTTGTCAGTAGTGACAATGGTCTTTAGAAGCTTGCAGAGCAGCAGGAAGTCTGCTTGACCCTGACAGAATGGAGTAAGGTAGATGTTATTAAGGTCTTTGGCACGACCATGTGTTAGCCAGCCTGTGTGTCTATGACGAAAAATAGGAGCCAATAACGACGGTTAGACAGAGGCAGTCTTCGGTAAGTTGAATGATGCTTGGAAACATGTGGCACAGTGACCAGTTCCTACCCCACCCACTAAAACTAAGTGGACAAAAAATTTGTTTGAAAATAGTTCGGACCATTCCTAAGAGAGAAAATAAAAATGTTGGGTCAACCGAGAATGCAAATGGCACTATGAAGTGTAATACCGGAACAAGTATTGGGAAAATAAAAAGATTAATTTTGTAACTATATTAGTTGCACAGTATCTTTCCTGTTAAATGGTTTCGGTAATAATTTGTATGTAGTGATAAGGTACGTTCAAGGGTATTATTTCATTCTAGATGACTTGGAATTTTTGTTCACTTAACACACGTTATACAAACAAAATAAATCATAAACTTTGCCGGCAATATAATATTTTTCATTAAAATAATTAATTCCAATAGGCAAACACAGTCTGAATGTAATAATACCACAGAAAGGTAGCTATGTAATTTTTTTCAATAAGCAGATGCATTCTTGACACACAAATACCATAGCCAGGATGATATGACATTTCGTCAAAACTTTGCCGGCAACTGGAATTCTGGAGCGCACTGAATGTCCATTTACACAAGTTGTTTGCCTCAATATTGTAATATTTTTAATGAAAATAATTTATCCCAATAAGCAGATGCATTCTGAATGTAAAAATACCACGGAGAGGTATCTTAAACTATTCGCCGAAACAAAATAACACAAACTCTATTGGCAACGGAAATAATAGTGTGCTCTTAACGTCAATATGCACAAGCTGTTTGCAGCGATATTGTAATACTGTATTTTTATGGTAACAAAAATTTATTTCGATAAGCAGGCATATTCTGGAAGAAAGAATACTATAATGAACAATCAACAATCCTTAGTTGGGCAAAAAAATTAAGCTTGGTACTCTGCTGGCAACATGCATTCTAGCGTCCAAAACATCAGCTTTCAGCAATTATTTGCCAGGCAGTCGTAATACAGTTGATTGAAATAACTTCAACAGACAGACATCTTTTTAATTACAGGATACCAGTGAACAGCTTCTACAATTTTTCTTTAGCTCAAAACAAAAGTGTTAAATTTGCCGGCAACGTAAATTCAAGCGCCACAATGCCTATGGGATACAAACTATTTTCCAGGATATCATAATATTACTCACTGAAGTAATAATATATTTCAATACGCAGACACATTCTGAATGAAAGTGTATCCTATATCGACATATAAGACTTTTATCAACACACAATACAGCACAAACATTCCTCTCTCATTTTTAAAATCATAAGTAGCATCGAGTTCAGAATGCCATTTTGCAGTGCAATTTCCACCAGAGTCATTTTGTTTTCATTCACTTCCTGGATGACCTCACACTTCTTCATAAACCTCAGGGATGTCCTTTTGCTAATAATTTCATTGAAACCATAAGTCAATAAACCCAATGAAATATAAAAATAGCAAGGGTAATCAAAAAATCACCCAAAAACACAAACCAAAAGTTACCAAATTGAAAAAAAATCAAAGCATGGGTCGTCAGTAGATATTAAAACTAACAAAAGTCCAGAAAATAGCATTGATCGTAATCGTAATATCACAGGCACAAAGAAAAGTTAGCGTATCCAAGGACAAAGAGGAATCACAGTAACGAAAAAGTTACAGCACGCACGTGATGCAATAGTGTGAACAGGTGACAAAATACTGGCCGACGGGGAGAAGCGATGGACGAATGTCAACGAGTTGACGTCTATTTTTAGAACACACACATGTGTGGACAATACAGTTCTAGAGAAAATAAAACATAATCATTAGCAGCCATAATAAATACAACATTTATTTTTCTATTTCTTAAGTTAATTTTTTTACAGTAAATTTTTTACAATTTTTATGGTTCCTGTGAGAGGTGTCGTAATTGCCAGGGTGGTTGAATCGGGAGCTAACTATATTACATACAAGAGTTTTTGAAATTTTATCTAAAAATTTTGCCAACTTTACTTATTATTGAATTGAGGGATAACGATTATTGAATCTAGAGATATTCAATTTTTGGCTATCGAATCACGGGTTACTTTCTGGGCATATTTCAAAAATATATATTAAAGAAAAACACTTCTGCTGTTTTATTTGTACATGTTTCTAGACAAGGAAGGGTGGGAAATTCATCCAGTACATAGAGTTGTTGACACAATAGATTTTCTGCTTTTCAGCATATTTTTTTAACAAGAAATTTACTTAAGAGGGATCAGTACCTGCCATTTTGGAATAATGGAACTTCCACATTTAATTTGGCCCTACAAATACTATATAATATTTTATGCTTCAACAAGGCAAAGAGAATAATTTCTTATATTGTATACAGTTGGCATAGCTCTACTACTACTGACTAGATTCAGTTTCTTGGACGTACTCCATTGCAAATTTGAACGACTGTCAAAGAAAAACTAAACAAATAAAAGAAAGAAAGAAACCATAAAATAAGCAGAGTATGCTTAGTCAACAAGATACATACACAACATGAAATTCCAAGATGGAATCGGGTCAAATAAAAACAAACAGATAATAAATGAAATTAATAACAAAATAAAATAAAAAACCAAATATCATGCGACACAACGATGAGACGAAACAACAAACACAGTAGATATCAGACACGAACAGAAAAATAACAAAAGAACACAACAAGTAGACAAGACAAAACGCAACAGATATCAGACATATACAGACAAGACAAATGACACAATGAAGAGACGAAACAAAACACAGTAGTTTTCCAGACAGACAGTGTTAGGATGTTTCGGGAACTGGAATCTGTTCCCGTCATCAGGTAGACACACAGGGTTCAGGAACACGAGTGCGACTGATGAGGAGACTGGAAAAAACCAAGGGTATATATAGGGTAAGCCCACTTATCCTGCTCAGCCAATGGGAGACGAGCTGTCTCCTGATTGGTCGCGCAGCATAGATTGACTCTGATTGGTTGAGATGGGTTGAGTGTGTGTTTTTGTTTTGTGCTGTAAAGTTGTTTCTCTCTTAATCAATGGGATCCACATATGTATATATTTTTTAATTCAATACTCTGTTGACTGAAAATATTGCTATTGCTATGCATGGGAAAATAGCCACAAAATTCTTTGGGAAGACTCGAAATCACTTACACAGGAAACTGACAAAATTAAAAGAAAAATCAAAGAATCAGCCTTTATTATTAACAATACAGTCGTTTAAATTTGCAATGGAGTACGTCCAAGAAACTGAATCTAGTCATGAACTCCCATTGCACAGTTCTTTCAAAAATCATATAAACTACTATTGCTTATGCTATACCTGTGACCATTCGTAGAAAAAAATTACTTTCTGCTTCCGGAAGGTTACTAGTCAAAAACTAAGAAAGGTAGAAAAGGTGTGACAATTTGATACAAACTTACTAAGGTAATAATATCTGTGCCTTGTCACATGTAAAATTTTGATACTATTCACTGTATGGAGCTTAAAGAGAAAAATTAAAAATTTGAAGATGGCAGGTACTGATTATTGAATCCCGGGTGGTTTACATAAGCTCTTCTCTATGTGTCATGTGCTCTGATGTGACCTGCGTATGTTAGCCATTGCTCATTATCTACACATTTATTCACTTAGCAAGAAAAAGCTCTTCCATTTTGTATTGTTTCTTTTAAAGCATCCTTTTACTAGAACACAGATCACCATTCGTATAATTTGGGAAGTATTTCACAAAATATCCAATTTCACAATGACGGAAGCAAGTCACTTTCTAACAAAACTATGTGCTTTATTTTCTTTACCTCTTTAATTTTTGCAGTAAGGGCTTCATAAGGTTTAAACTCCTTCCCAGGTAATCTCATTTCAATTAGACAAAGTCTTTCAGCCAACAAATTGATTGTTCGATCAGTAATTGGTATACATTCTCATACATACCTGAATTTGAAGTATTCATCAGGGAGTGCAGACATAACCCTTCTCATCAAAAGTAAATCTGATAACTTGGTCTATGTTAATTTTTCCAATTCATGATTCAGATCCTAAAAGTTCTTTTCAACTTTGCAATGTGTGTTGCAACATCATCATCTGGACTTTTGTCATATGAAAAAAAATTTCCATTAATCAATCAAGCTCCTGACCTGAAGTTTGTTTATAAACTGAAAATAATACGTTATATGTTTCACAAGAGGTGTGGCGCGAAAGTAAGCTGTTAACTAACAATTAGTATCATCAACTGAACTGACCATTATTAACTAAGCGAGTGCATCCATTTCGTTAAAAACATTAACGTTAGACACAAATATAATTTGTTTCTGATCCTTGGGTTCTAAATTTAGATTTACTGAGAGTCATCTCGGTACTACGTCCAAACAGTCATCGTGCAATTAAATCAAAACAATTTGCTTTTTTCATTTTGGCTAGTTCTCTCCATTTAATTTGTCAACGTAATCTTTTAAATTCATTTTGTAAGCTCTTAGGGTGGAATTCATAGTAGTGATATAAGCAATACTTGAAACACATACTACTTATATTCATGGTTAAGTGTATGGGAGAAAACAATTCCTCTCACGCAGGGTTCTGTGGTGGTTCATAAACTCCTCACAGCACAGCGCTACATTCAGCTATTGACATACGCAGCGTGACCTGAGCGTCAGCTCACTGAAGTTATAACACGAAGCAAACAGGGTGTTGCTGCATCTGCTGTATTTTGAAGAGCGGAGAAAAATGATACCCAGGCAGATAAGAATCAGGGGTGTGTGTTCCCGTCTCCTAGGCTTTCCTTCGCTCATTTCACTCTCTGCTGCTGACGTCACACAAAGGATTCTAGCCACGGAGCATTGCGTACAAGCTAGTGTGCCCAAAAAGTGTGTCAAACTAAATAGGCGCACATCAGAAATAGAAAACTATTTTGTCTATTGGCTTCAAAATTTTTATACAGCATGTCTTCGTCCTTCGAATGATACTGTATGTTAAATTTCTATAAGTCCACTAGCTAATGTATGTTAAATTTCTGTAAGTCCACAAGCTAATGTATGTTAAATTTCTGTAAGTCCACTAGCTAATGTATGTTAAATTTCTATATGTCCACTAGCTAACTTTAAAAAAAATATTCAACAGTGCCCTGTTCGCTAACGAGGGGAAGAAAATGCAGGACAAAATATAGTAAGACAAGAACTTTTTTTATTTTTGGAGATAGGTGGCAGGCAACACTAGTAGAATGAGAGGTTGCGCCGAAACAGACCCATCCGGCTAACGGTACCCGAGGGCAGGTGGCATGATGTCACAAGATCAGTACTGCCTGTCCGTGGGCCTGCCAGCAGTGCCGGCCAACCGCAGAGACTTCAAGTGTAATGCTTTCCTCTCAAGTCTCTAGTATTTACATTTAGGCTACTTTATTTTAAAACAAAATGTTACTGCTAAAGTAATCTTTTTAATGACATTTTTTAAAGGAAGTTTTTAAAATATTACCATCAGTTAATCAGATGAAATAACAAAGCAGAAGCACTGCATCATGTTCGTTATAGTTAGCCTTGAAGAACATTCTTTATATTTGAAATATGTTTCATAAAAGTACATCACTTATCACTTTTATATAAACTTTAATGAAAAGCAAACATTAAATCATTCATAATTTCTCGGAATGCTGTACATTATATTTTTATATTATTATTCATTATCAAGGAAATTAAGCAATAGCAAAGTTCCTAAACTGACCCCAATTGTGTGGCTAAAAGTAGTTCAAATACATACATCTACTCCTAATTCCCACTAATCTAAATTACAAGTTGGTGAGTTCGGATACGGCTAGAACCTAAAGTTGTACAGGTACAAGCATAATTACCACGCTTGAGTAAAATTTGTTTTGAATAGAAAGTATTTATTTTTAACTAAATTTAAGGCAGCTCAAGAAATTTTTCTTAAAAACTCACAGTAAAATTTGTTTTAAAATTAAACTTAATAAACATATACACTGCTTACACAACGCATATGACACAACCCTTAAGTTCTCAGCCAGTATGCCGTCTTCCCACTCTAACTACCCTCGTGTGGGCAACTCAAGTCTCTGTATACATCACTGCTACACCTCCCAGTCATCTAGACACGAGGAAGCAGCATGTGCCGGGCACTTTAAAAACTGCACATGCATTTAAGATTAATACAACAGCATGCAAATTACATCTACAACACTATGCCATTATTGCAAGCGTTAAAAGCCAAAGGATTGAACTATGGATGCTAGGATGTACTTTTCTCCTTAACCTTAAAGAGGACTGAATACCTGTGCCTACAAATGCCAATTTCTAGCCATTTACATTATTTTTTCCCCTCTTTAAACGATACTCAGCACGACTAAAATCAAACATGTCATTTAATGGTTCTTACCCTTTCTAAGAAGAAAACCATATTCGCAGAACAGTAATTTACACAGACACAAATATACAAGCAAATGCTGACTTTACAGACGAAACCTTATCCTCTACAAGAACTAGACAGTTGGGATTGGCTGTAACGTACCTCCCTTCCCACCGCGCTGACGCAGCACCACATGAACCACGCCAGCAGTGACCAAATCTGTACTAGAGATGATCTTGCCATTATGTAAGACATAAAAATCTTCTTCTTCAAGACCCTGTAAAAAATACCCATTTAGACAAGGACCAAACAAAACCCTAAAAACATTTACAACATAAATTTTTTAAAATGAAAGTTTCCTGTCACACAAAGGAAGAAGGTAACAGGACCTCTTGGGAGGTAATGCAAAGTTTCTATTGCCCACGGGAAAAGTTGCTCGTGCAATTACCAGGTCAAAGCCATTGTTCAGTATTCTAAGAAAAAATGAAGCGTCACTTAAAGTCACAGGTCAGCAAAAATATGGTTGAAATGTACCAACCGTTTATGAGCCGTAAGGACATAATTTCATAAATAACTTGAACAGTGAATGTCGTTAAATATGACACATCTCAACTGAATGGAAAAATAATTAAGTGAATCTATATTAAGAGTAAGTGTTAGGTAAAATATTTTTGCATGCAGAACTTAATGAAATTATGCCTGGAGTTAAGTTTAAAAACTGTTGTTGTCAGTACATAGATAATTTAGAATTTTTCCCAAGGGTTTTAAAGGAGATATTACAATATTAATTGTAATAATCTATAGCCATTTCGTACAGAATTCTGTAATGCCTCGAGTCAGACCCACCACCTATGCACTCATATAACTTTCTTTGTTACCAAAATAAAATTTTGTCATAAAAAGGGTAATAATTTGATCATAAAATAATTAAATTTTAATCCTCTGCAAAATACGTAAGCACTATCTTATATAAAATTGCCTCACACATTACATACCTATCACAGTGAGACTTTATTATGCCCTTAAATAAACAAAGCATAATAGAATAACGTTTTGGCTCACACATGTCAGAACTGTATCTTAGAAAGCCAAAAACTGATCAGTTAACTCTATCAAATTTTCACAAGTAGCAAGTGCAGACATCTGGGAAATTATTTCCACCTATTTAAACACACAGAAAATAAAATCAGAAGTTGAACTATCGACAAGAGGAAAGAATACTGCATAGTTTGGTAGGCTATCTAACACAATTCTGTGCATTGTCTTGAAACTCTTAACTGAATGTCATTTCAAATTTCACACTGTTTTCAGCATTTTACATGCAGACATTTAGAAAGAACATGCTCTTGAGGAGTGCCACACGATGTGAGCAGCAGAAATGATCTTGAACTACGAGCCTTGGAAGGTTCGCCCCAGCAGCGGGGAAGGGGGGAGTGGTGAGACAGCGCTAAGCTGCTTGTTTCTTCCCAAGATCAGGAAGGATGGCATTTCCATATTAACAGGTTTCTTAGCCACTGAAGGTTCACTATATGGTTCTAAGAATAGGAACAGGGAGTGTGGGAGTGTATTCTTAAACAATTTTGCTTGCTGGTATTTTATTAATTTCTCTATGAATATCTAAAGAGTAGCCAAAGAATTTTTTTGGCAGATAAAAAAAAAGTTGCATCTACCTCTACTGTGTTCAACAGGACTCTATCTATTCCAAGATTACAGCTTGTGTCACTCCGCCTATTTGCGCACTTGAACAGCATTGGCTGTGCAACAAACCGTTGCACCACCTCCGCGTGTTTCGCGAGCTGTCGACAAGCGGAGAAACGGAATCACGCCTCGCTGTGGAGGAAATGGAATCACGACGGACGTTGGCGTCGTCGCGTAAGTCACAGTTAATCGATTCCATGCACGTATAGTATTTCATGCGCACAGAGTGATATTATTTTACAGAGGGTTAAAAAAAATGGAACTGAACAATTAAATCACCTATCTTGAACTAAAACACAACAATTTAGCGTAGGACCTATTTCCTGGCGCAACGACACTGTTAACTAACCAGCCAACCAATGATCGAGTGCTCATCTGTGACAGTGTTTATTTCTGCTGCAATCTTGGACTGGATACAATATAGTGAGTTACAGATTTTGGTTAGCACTTAACATTGAGATATTTAACACTGGTGAGGGGTGACATGAGGTGGGTATGGAGCAGCTCAGGAATGAAAGAGTGGGGGAAACAAGAGATCCCTGAGAAAACCCACCGCCCAATGGTATTGTCCGGCACGATTCCCACATGCAAAAATCTGAGGACCGGCCCCAATGGGAATCGAACCCAGATCGCCTTGGTTGGCTGGGAGGCGATTGGTCTGACGATTCGGCCACTGCGGCCCCAGTGATAGTTAGAAAGATTAACTTATTTTATTTTTATTGAAATTGCCATATTTTGCTGTTTACTCAAAATATCTTACACTACTGCTGTAGCCAGAACACTGCTCATTAACTAAAAAGGTACAATTATTGTAATAAACAGTGTAAGTAATACTTTTTTGTACAGTTTAAAAAGATTTGTCATATAACCCTTAGGCCCTACTTATACTGTTATTAATACACTCAATACTTTGAAGCAAAACTTAAAATAAACAGTACAATTTGAATAACATTTTCTGACTAACTACACTCACAATATAAATATTAAACTTGTGAAATCAGGCGTTTGCTGAGTTTAAAATAGAATGTTTGATGTACGGAACCCATGGTCAAGCTCACATAGGAAACATTGTTTTGACAGTTAAGCTTACACAAACATGGTACAAATATTTACTACCAGTACCTTTGAAAAAACAGCATAAATACGTTTCTTCTCGGTCTCAGTTCTTTAAATAACTTTTTAATCAAAACTGATACAGATATTTTTTTTAAATACCAGTACCTTTGAAAAAACAGCATAAATACGTTTCTTCTCGGTCTCAGTTCTTTAAATAACTTTTTAATCAAAACTGATACAGACATTTTTTTTTTAAATTCGACATTCTGTAGGGATTTCTCTAGAACGTCAAATATCATAAATTTAGTTCAAATTGTAAAAATTATTTTCTGAGCTAGTGTGAATTTGTATAATAGTAAAAAAAGGCTTTGAAATATCCAAAAACAATTATACAGGCTCGTAAAATATGATGTACGGAATATTAATATGTTTGGAACACTCATGAAATGTAAGTACCGCTTCCAATTGTATTCCGTGTACAGCAAGGTTACACACAGTTTCTCCACTTGCTCTCTATAATGTACGAAGAAGAGTACCACCGACAGCTGCGGCTGACAGTCAGGGAAGAACATCGCACTGTTGTCACATATCCATCCCTTCTTCCAACAAACAGGAAACAGGCCAAACTTGGATTATTTGTCAAATAATATAACCATTACCTTGGAATGTGTGATTATTTTATGATAAAAATTTCAATTATTTTTAAAGGTAATTAAATTATGATGTGATGTTCAGTGTACTAATGCTTGGAGTAATTTCTAATCAAACCCAGATCTCCTTTGTGAGAAGCAAGTGTTCGGCTGCTTGGCCACCGACGGCATGGGGAGGCAAAAAAACAGGGAAGCGATGATGGCGCCACTGGTAAGAGCAACTGTGTCACCTTTATTCTTGAAGCACTTAACGCGCACACAGTATTTTACTATTCTAATTATTTCTGTATGTCTTTCAGTGGCAATCCTACTATTTTTCTTTATGGAAAGTATGCAGTACACATGCTTCTCTATTTGAGTTTTAACTATTCCGTTCAGTATTTTTAATGTATATTTGCATCATAGTTTTATTTAGGCACCAGTCCAAACATCGGTAAACAGCATTAGACGTATTATAGCAGTTGAATTGGTAGCGGATTCAGTGAACAGAGCTTTTCAGTGATCCTGTTTACAATGATTTTGCACACATGCTGCAAACAGGCTGAGTGTGTTTGCATGTTTCTAGCAACCGAGGCAGGAAGACAGTTACAGAGTTTGTTTACAGGATGTTTACCTTTACCATTATTCCCTGTTTTTATCTTGAATAAATCTGAAATCAAAACAAACTGTATTTAGCTGTAATATGGACGAGACTTACGTTATTTGAAGGCTAATGACGCAATATTATTCATTTCATGCAGCCGCATATTTCAATTTCCTTCTACAATTTATGTTATACATTTAAAAAGTGACCATTCCACTAGCAACAATTTCGTAACTCCATGGTGGTGGTCACAGAATTATTGCACTTTAGCGATCACATGTCAATGCAAAACCATTTCCGCATACGCTTGCAAACAACTTGTGAACAATTCAATCGCTAAAATACGCCTACTGATGAAGTGAACTGTACTTCTTCAGTTCGTGGTTAACTTTTTTACTAAAAACCCTGGCTGAACAAAGGAAAACATTCCTTATGGCACTGACATAGCAATAGCAAAGATCCTAAAAAAAAATTATTAACAAGTACTTGGCTTCATGACCCCGTTAGTAAACAATCAAAATATATACAAGATTTACATAACCAAACTTATCTTGTACATATTGACAATTTTTAGAAGCAGTTATTTACCAGTATATTGAGTTTCAATTTATTATAGATGTCTTGGAAATAATAGTTACAGTCCTCTTCTATAAACACAGTCAACATCCCTTTATCCAAATTATTTTCGTAAACAATCATTTTGTTCGAATTCTAAAAACACAATCTCATAGACTGTTTCACTCAACTTAAGGAGACAGCATGTGGAATTTCCTTGAGGTCGACGTATATATAGTTTTGCGCGAACAATACGTTATTTGGACCACGGTCTTTGAGGAACACGACCGTCTTATTGACCAACACACAACGGCCGCTTTCCGTTATTCACTGGCCAGTGTTTTCAGTAATATAACAGCTCATGGAGGTGTGTCAGCTATACTTCCGATAATGCTGACGGCACTGATAGTCAGTGATGGTCGGTTGATGACGATACCCTATGCGAGGCTACATCCGTTTACTGAGAATACCGATTTTACTGGTGCTTTAGAGCAGTGTTATCAGTAAACCAAAATTTTTGGCGGAAATTCAAAAGTTGAAGTTTCTAATGGTAGAAGAAGGAGTCTTTTTTGAGATGTAAAAGCCAAAGTGGGTATATATTAATTCATATACATTTATTTAACGTCTTTTTATAGTTACTGAAGCATTCGTCGTGCAGTTTGCAAAACCTAAATAATGTTTAGAGGTTAAATCGTTCCAATTGCTTATGTATTTTAAAATAATAGTTACAGCTTCCCAAATCTTAAATACACACAATGCTTAAACTGCAACGAGAAAAAACGAAGAAAATTATATCAGTCGTAAGTCGTTTTAAATGGATCAATATGCTAAAAAATTTACCAACTTTATTTTTAAAATAAATACAATTAACACAACGAACAAAATAAACATGATTGTTTATCGCAAGAATGATATCACATATATATTATATGTAAGAGATGTAGTTGCTAGGCAACTCATATTGCAGTAATGTTTACTGATTTAACGTTCCGATATTATCTATTTACTGACGGAGAAATATTTTGCTAATTAAGCTGGGTTCACAATTATAAACTTAAGAATTATGACGTGTAGCTAAGAGTTGACTTAAGAATAGAAAGTGTGTTTCTTAACGTACCGATTCGCAACAGAACTTAACAGGCCGTGTGGGGTCGTGTGGCGTGTGGGCCATGACTTAAGGAGTAAAAGGTATAGCGAAATTTTATATTTTTCCGTACGAATTAAGGGAATGAACCAATCAGAGCATTCGGGAAGTTAAATAAACATGGCGGATATTTAAATAATATACGTTAAATACGGTGTGGTGCTATATATGTTGGATTTGGCATATTATGATCATTTCAAGCTAAAAAATGGAGTTCAGCTTATATTTATTTTTAGTTTAACAACAGAATAGCTGTTTGAAAAGCTTTTAAATCCCATTTGGCTGGCGAACAACTCGTAGTATAAAGGCCGTAATTATAAACGTCCTCCGAAGGCTTGCTGGCAAGCCCCTGGCCTTTATTCGCGCAGCTGTTCGCTGGCAGTCTTCCACCCTTCCTACACTATAGTTGTCTGCCGATGGATCGCCAGGAGATCGCCGGCTGAATGGGAATTGGATGGTTCTCCTTCATAAAATTTGGCAACACAGCCTCCGTTTCTACAGCAAGCCGTAACTCAAGTCTTGTCAAATCATTGTTAGGAACACACCTAACTTTAAAAACAAAATAGTTTCAATATTGTTTTGTTCCTCTGTAAACAATTTTGTCTTGTGTCTTTGAACACGTGGGTTATCTGAAGTGTTTGAAGAAAGCTATAGAAAATTTTGACCATGGAAAGCAAAAAATCGATAAAAAGAAAAAAGCTATTTTGTTTCATGTGATAAGAAAGTACAAAGACATAGTTGAAAACAAGAAAACTGACTCCGTGTCAAACTACAAAAAATAGGAAACATGGAAAGAAATCACAGCAGAATATAATTCTTGCGATGTATCGCGCAGAGACGAACTGCAGTTAATAAGTTATGTATAGCATGTAATACTTTTAGCTGAAATGTGTTTCGTTATTTCATGCCAAAGGTTGTCCT
This sequence comes from Medauroidea extradentata, assembly GCA_003012365.1. NCBI lineage: Eukaryota > Metazoa > Arthropoda > Insecta > Phasmatodea > Phasmatidae > Medauroidea > Medauroidea extradentata. The sequence goes on along the minus strand of PNEQ01064061.1, from coordinate 13,255 downwards.
TATATTTTTTTTTATTATCTATTTATTGCTGATGGGGCTCCCTGAACATCGCTCGTCTCGGGGAGCAATAAATACAAAATGTTTATTATATGGCAAACAGTTGCATTTGCATACATATAACAATAATTGAGGTAATGTAAGTAATCATATACAAGGCACACACATTGTCAGTCCTAAGAATACAGTATGTAGGCTACAATTGAGAAGAACATTGAGGAAATATAATTAATCATGTATCATTTTAGTCAGTATATTCACACACATAACTATCTGTTAATACAAGACACACACATTTTCATTCTTAAGACTACGTATGTACAATTGAGCAGTAAAACAACCAATTTACAAACATATATATATACACACACACACACACACACACACAATGATTGGGGAGGTAAAATACACATTATGTACGAACATACCTCCATATCTACACATTCATAGTAATTTTTCTCATAATGTCCTCAAATCCATAGTTCTTGCGATAACCATGCTAAGCATAGGCCTATGCAACCATTAATGCAAGGGACATTTATATGCTTGTTTTTTAAAACCTCTCCATAATAATATTGCACATTAAGTTATATCAAATAAAATAAAATAACTCATTTAGTATTATTGCTCGCTTTGCTGCAGATGCTGGGACAAATCAAAAACTGTGGTTAGGAGGCAAAGACAGGAAGAAAAGTGCCACATTTTTAAGACTGGTGGTGGGCCAGCATTGCCCCCTAAATGAAGGAAGATGAGGAGCTGGGAAAACAAGTTCTCAGCATCCAGCCACATCTAGATACAGAAATTGCGGCTGCTTGGGATAGCAACCATGTGTACTTAAAAATGTATACACGCTGGTGCTTCACCTCAGGAAAGCGAAGATGACCCAGTGTACACATATATTCTAGAAAATGAGCCAACGCAACAAATTACACCTACTGCGATTGGCAGTGACCCACCACATGCAAATCCAAGTATTCCGAGTAATTGCTCCTTCGGAGATGATGGTGATGGACATAACCATATGCAGAAGACACCAAACAGTAGTAGTAATGTAGGCAACACTCATATTTCTTCATGTATTGTGTCTCCCACGTATCATAGGAAAATTTTTATTATTGACCAACATACCCTCTCAAAGTGAATATTCTAAAATCTTTGAAGTGACTGAACAAGAATTTTAGCAAAATTATTAATTTTAGTAGACTTTAGAGGGAAAAAAAATATAAGAAAAAGAAATATGTTATTAACATGTGCGATACCAAACAGCCGTATCAATTAATATGGTTCACAAATTCCAATTCTCTTTGAAAGTGTTATGTGGCAACACATTAATACAATCTGAAAACATTAAACAACATTGGTGATGTGCTTTTTATGCTATGTACATAAACCGCTGCAACTTTGCCCTCATAAGTAATGTAATGTAAACAGTAACTTTGTTTAAAATATTGGTTAGTGGTTATGCTCTAGCATAAACCCCCGCACCACAGATGTATTACCCAATTGAATGTTTCAAAACAGGCAGACCATGAGAGTTCTTTCGTATGTGGAAGCCATAGCCCCAAGAGGTTTATTTATGAATAGGATAGCAAAAAGAAACAACTTTTGGATTATTTCTCCATCAGCATTCTCACTTTTTGGAAGATTATAACATGTTGTTACTACATTTAGTTTTTTTAATGGCTTTCAAGGTCGATTTTTTAAATCCTGAAATTGAAAAACAAATTCAACTTCTGCGGCATTATACTGTTACAGTGTGTGTGTCATATTAGTTAGACTGAGTTTGTGTTGTCAGTGTCTTTATTGATGCAACTGTACGTGTGGTAATGTTTGATTGTGTCTAGCCCTTAAACGTGCCATATTGGTTTTTCTTTTCCCTCTGAACATTATTATAAAAGCACATTTATTTTTTCTTAACACACTAGTACCGGTGTACCCAGTTGCACTTTTGTATACGGTATGATGTGATTTATATTTTTACCTGTTCATTCACCTTGCTTGGATCTCCCAGCTCAAAATACTTTTCTATCAGGAGCTAGCCAAAGTTATTTCCACCCCTTTTATAATTACAGTATTATTGTAGATTTGCAATACTACTTAGCCTTCCACATGCCCTTAATGGTTTGGTAAACTTTTTTCAGCATGGAAAGGACAAATAGAATCACGTACAGGGAAGGTTTCACTAAGGAAATCTACGTACATGGTTCAAGCTGAAGTACGTGAACGGCTGAAAAATTACCAAGAGGAGCGGTGGTTGATGTGCGAGGCACATGAGGCAAAGATGCGACATGAAGAGGAGCTGCATGCAATCAAAATGGAAAAGGAGAAAGAGTTGCTGAAAATTGCGCATATTGGAAGACGTTTGAAAGAAAAGGATTTGGCAGAGAGAGAGGGAAAATAGTTGATAATATATCATAAGGTTGAAGTAGAGTGAAATGCTCGGTTGATCTACACAAGACTGTACTACACGCAGACCTTTTTAAAAGCAGGTTACGACTAGTCGGATGTGTACGACTTATACTGTGTTTGAAACAAGGTCTGTAATTTGTAACACACTAATTGTTTTTTCTATACTTTAATTTCTTAATTTGTTTTAAAATACATTCTTGAAGTGTGACATGTGCAACTGTTATCCCAAAATTTTTGCGTTGTCCATTGTGAATTCATGAAAAATCACATTTTGCAAACAAACGTTCAACATATAAGACCATAATGATAGAACTATACAAGAGGAAATGTCTGTATCAGTTTTTTATTTTTTTAAAGATAGTTTTTATTTTCGTCCATTTCAGGCCAAGTTGCAGGAATAAAATGGACAAAAATATAACAATTATAAAAATACTGTTTTTTTTTTTTTTTTTTTTTTAACTGTTACATCTTGTAAATGCCCAGTAAAGATCACGGTAGTCCTGTTTGATGAAAGTTAATTTAGGAAATGTGATTTTTTTTAATGAAGTCACACTGTGAATATGTAATTTTAAAAAAAAGATATAAATTGAAATATGGAGAAAAAAATTATAGTGTTACAAAATATACACTTCCTTCTATCAAACACAGTTTGTCACACACATCTGACAACCTACTTTTAAAAAGGTATGCGTACAGTACAGTCTCTTGTAGGACAACGGAGGATTTCACTCTATTTCTATGTTAATACAAAATGTGTGTGTTGTGCTTCACCATTGTTAATTCTATGTCTGCAATTACGTAAATATTATACAAAGCAATAAAAAAATAAAGGTTTAATTGGCTAAATGTGACCAGGCATCATTCAAAACTCCTTAATGGTGATATTACTTGCCACAATTTCTTTTACTTAAAAAATAAGCATATGTATACTAGTCGTAGCCATTAAAATTTTTTTTGCAAAGAAACAAATATTATGTAGTTAGCAAGGATGTATTTCTAAAATCAATTGTTTTACATTTGACATTCATTTTCACGTGTCTGTCTGTGAAAAATAAGATTACTTAAATTGTACATGTGGTGCACTTTAAGCATTGTTGCAACTTATAGATGATATTGTGTTGTATAGATTGATAATGGTTTGATTTAAATAAAATGTCATATGGTGTTACAAATTTCAAAAAAATATTTAGGACTCTAAACACATAATTTGAATTATATATTTTGTTAAAAAAATAATGATACACGTAATAACAATGTAACATTACAACAATCACGGTATTATGATTAATCTATACAGTAATCCCCGTACAAGTAGTACTTCTGCTTAGAACTGTACCCATAGTTCCATGCAATGATTGCCGTTAAAACAAATGAAAGGAACAAATAGATCAATAATTTTTACTTATTTAAATTCCCAAAAACATTTATTTATACATCCACACTAACATTTTACAAATTTACATTACTGTAATTAATGGATACATTGAATTTTAAATACAATGTACATGACCAACACATGTACTACAGTTTGCATGCATACTTTCAAACCATTTTCTACTACCCTATCAACTCACATTCATGCAGTCACCCATTACCATGTCATGGCACCGAGAGGTTTGACAGATCTGAACTACAGTGAAACCCTTGAATTACAATTTTTCTAGGGACGAAAGAAAAATGGTGTAAATGAGGGGAAAGTGTAAATCGAGGGAAACAACAAACTGTAAATATAATCTGTAACAATAAAGATTAATGTATTTCTAGTTAGCTGTAATGTGTAAAAATAATGTTGATGTAATGTGTTCTACCTAAAAGATTTATCCTCGGTAAATCATAATTGTGATTTCAGTTCAAACTGCTGTTTACACTAATTTAATTGTACTTTTGCATTTCAGAGTTTACCTATAATGCTTCCATTACTTAAGCAAATGTAGATCTACATTAATTAAATCTTCAGAATTTTTTTATTTTTTTTAACAATAGAAAATATTTGTAATTTATGTTCGTTCATCTGTTAATTAATCATCCAAGAACACATATTTTTATTATAATTACAGCATTCATTGTGATATAACCTGTAATAGTTAGCAGCATTAATATTTCGGCTACCCTTTTACAATAGGCCTACTCCATGTATTTGTATTCAGTATGGTTATCAACACAGAAAACAAAATTTAATCAACGTAAAGGATAAAGTAAGTGAAACTCAGGGGAAGCTGTAAAGAACAGCAGTGTAAATGGCAGGAATGCAATACATTGTAATTAACATACAGCAAATGGCAGGGATAGTTATAAACTGTATTTAAAGGGAAAGTGTAATTCAGGAGGATGTAAAATCAGGGTTCCACTGCATTATGATGAAATTGAAGACCAGAAGCACACAAGACTACACATAGAGTCAACTCTTGAATAACAGAGATGATGAATTGACACATGTTACAGAAAAATTGAAAACCTAAATATGATGTATAAAAAATTTTGTTATCCTGTCTGTGTAGATGCATACAAACATGCTGCATATTTACGCAAATACATGTTGCAGTACTACATGATGTTATCGAAAAACTTTGGCAATGGTTCAAATGTGTTTAGCGAAACTTTACATAGTGTAGAATTTTATAGAACCATTCAGCCACCAGCAAGGTGCCGGGCGAATAATTGCCAAGAGTTCGAAACAAGCCTTCACCAGATGTTTTTTTTTATAACGACTACTTCAAGCCAATATAATGCACACATTTTCACAAATAGATATCTCAAACATGTGTTACATGTAGGACTATTCACCCATGTTCTTTGAGTACACTATAAGCATAATAAAGCTAAATCAAAGATATTTGAAATTTTTTGGTTTGTTTGGTCGCTTCAGTATTTTTATTATCCAGTACAAATTAGTACGATGCTAGAACACCACACAACATAGAAATGCATATTACTGCAAAGCACAATACAGAATGGCATGTTATTAAACCATATAATTTTGAAATTCAATGTTTAAAAATAATAAAAAGGAGCAACATTGCCATTTTCACAGAAAATATAAAAACTACAACAAACTATCTTTAAGAAATGGTAACTATTCAAATTTTAGTAGGAAAAGTAGTCTATTGTAATGAGCTAGGTTGAGCAATGGCAACACAATCACATTCAGGATTAGGTCAGTTCTAGTCCGGTGTCAATTATGAATATTAATATCCCTTTACAAGTCATGGCCAAATGTCTCCCAACATTCCAATATGTTGTGCCTACAATCCATTGAACAAACACCTAAAAAAATAAGTGCAATGATTTACATGTATACCCGTCTCATATAGAAAGCGTACCTATATACAGTAGTTTTTGTAGAGGCCAGAAGACTCTTACTCTGAAATTTACATGGCTTTGGTTGTACATATACCATAGAATATCATTGACATAACACCTAAATCTGTTTTGAAAGTTAAATTTTCATAAAAATAAAACCACCTAATCTTGTCACTAGTTATTGGACAACACATATATAGAACATAGCAAAAAGTTATATAATTGGTACAATACTTAATATGTACATAACATGTATAATTGTATGCACACAAACCATGGTTTGCATCTTAACAAAAGAGGAAAATCATTAGTTGCATCTAAAATTTGTGATGTAATCAATTCTGCACAATAAGTCTAAACTGAGGGAGCCAACTTTCCTTGACAAGTGGGTCCACAGAAATGAAAACAAACTTGTGGTTGATAGTCCTAGCCCGAAAAGAAAGCTAAGTGGAAAGAAATTAACTTTTCTTTATAAATGGATAATTAAGTGTAACAAAATGTCTAGTGAAGTTAATTTTTTTAGTATAAACTCTCCTAATATATACAGTAGCAACAATCAATCTAAATGTTTACAATCACTGCCAGTTAATTATCAAGTGTCTACAGAACCAACTGCAGTCAACCTACTTCATCAAAATGTGTACAGCATAAAAAATAAAAAGCTCATATAGAAATTATTTTACCCACATTATGTACTGACATATTTTGCATAACTGCACACTGGCTAACATTAAAAGAAATTCCATTTTGTCAATTCAATAAATTATATTTAGCTTCATAATACTGTAGATCATCCAGTAAAGGTGGAGGGGTTTGCATTTATGTTCGAAAGTCTCTATCTTGTGGTGAAGAAGATGATGTTGTGATCAAATGTTAGAATGCTGCTGTGTTTTCATAAATAGTCATAATACCACCATCCATGCTATTTACAGAGCACCTAATTCTAGGAACATTGAATATTTTTTTGAACAGCTTGAAGTGATCATAAAAAAAGTGTCAATTCGCAAGAAATTTACAATAGTTTGTGGTGACTATAACACCACCTTAAACAACTCTAATTTGCATAGTACAAGACTGTTGAACCTTTTCAACAATATAATTTGATAGCTTCTCTAACAGATTCTACAATGGTAACAAAGAATAGTGAAACTTGTATAGGTAACATTGCAACAACAGGCTACAAAAAAAAAACTATCCGCATAATAACTGGTACCAGAATTCCAAGTTCATGCAATCCCCAGTTAAAAAGCTTGCAAAGACTTACAGTACCCTCCCTTTTTATATACCATACAATAATATTTGCTACAAATTATTTCAAATACTCCAAAAATGAAGACATACCTAAATAGGCCTATTACACAAGAGGCCACTCAAAAATGCACAGCAAAACAGTTAGAACCAAGTTACTGGGAAAAAATCCCCACTATCATTTCAATAAAACTTCTGAACAATTACCTGGTACACTACAACAAATAATTGAATACAATTATATCAAACTTTAAAAAAAAAAAAAAAAAAAACGTCAAAGATTTCCTAATCCGTAAGGCCTATTAAATTATAGAGGAATGTCTTCATGAAACAAGCTAATTAAAAATACATATATCTGTAACTGTACTAATATTTTTCTGCTACTGTAATTCAATTAAACATTATTGTTGTGCTTGAGTTGTAAGTTATATGTAATGTATGGTATATGATTACGATACTAACTTAATACCAGACCTGCCAACTTCCAAAGATTCCTATCAGTAAGATTTCCAAAATATTTAAAATTTGACGTAAATCAAACGTGGCATTTCAAGTGCTGTGTATGATTAATTGCTATTAAAAAATAATTGTGTTAATAATATTGGTCTACAAAGCTGCTTTCATTAAAACTGAATACACAAATATTTTATATATACTATATAAATATTTGCCACCATTGCTTACATCATAAAACACAAAAAAAACTAATAGGGGAAATAAACTACTGAATGTTATAGTACTTTGTTGTATAAGAATAAAATACAAATACAACTCTAAATATTTATTGAAACATTTACGCAAACCTATGTACTTGATTAGGTGCTGTGGATTAGTTTTTAATTTTATTTTTCCACACAGAAGGCCATTTTAATATTACCTGGTTGTTAAACAATTTCCAGTACCGCACAGTTCCGCGTTTCCTTACGATTGTGTGAACACAACACACTGGGTAAACACAGCAGTGCCTATGAGGTTATATTTTCACATCTTAAATTAAATTTATATTCCTGTGTTTTGCGAACGTTAAATACACAACTGTTGATACAGGAAGCACCTGACCTAAAATCTACCGTCAAAATAATTAATTAAATATTTGTAAACGGCCTAAAATAATTGTTTATACACCGAACGTTGCCGGGCTGCACATACGCGACGAGATAAAACTTTTTTATGATTTCGTTCTCTTCACATTTTTCCGAGATACGTTTTTTTTAATTAGTACGCGTAAAAAGTAAATATGTATGAAAGGCAAATTAGCTTCACATAATCCAAAAAATCGCGTACCACAACGCATGTAAACAGACGAGCCACAACCAACGCCATTTTGAAAACAACAGACTGTCGGAACGACAAGATTTGACCTAACCGGATCGAATCTGCAGTTCGAGTTATAATCGAGAGACAAACAATGGCTACAGATGTAGTACAATTATTCCCGAAAGTACGGTATCATTTGCTTACTTCGTTATTTACAATACGATAACTCAGTATTAAGTACGATACATGTTGAATAAATACTATATTCAAGGTACTCAAGGTTGCACTGCGTTGGAAATTGTGCGATTTTGCCGGCACACAGAATCCGTAAAATTTTTAGATATGTCCATAAAACCGTAATATCTCGAGATTTCCGTACAAATTACGGACAATCCGTAAAAGTTGGCAGATCTGTAATACTACTGTAATAATTAAAATGTGTGGTACTATTGTTCGGAAAGTATTGTAACTAATTGATGTTTTTCTGAATTCGTTGAATGTTATTGCTGTGCTTGTGTTGTCTACTCTGTATATGTTATGTATGTTTTTTGTCGTCGTCCTCATTTTTTGTATACTGTAACAACGCCTTACCTGTTTGCTCTGGGCATTTTGGAGGCTAATAAATGAATAAAAAAAAATATTTACTAGAAAACTAGACAAACTTAAGAGGCCATGGAACATATTTTAAAGTAATTATACATTTGTGTGCACTGTTGCCAGATAAAAGGCAATTTAGAAATTCTAGTTACAGGCAATCATTAAGTGTGCAACAATATATATATCAGTCACATTTAAAACCTAAATCCCTTAGGATGAAACTGTTATCCCAAGGTAAAAATCATTATTTTGCATGGTCAGATATAGTAGCCAAGTTATTCACCTACACATTTAAATTACTGTCTGTACAGATAGCATTGTGTTTTCTATGATTGCTAGTTTTCAGTTTTGCCATATTGGCTTTTACATTTTTGTAGCATGCAGTGAAAGTGTTTACCAACCATTTATGTACCATCTCTTAGAATGTGAAGGAGAGCCTAGAGTCTGAGAACATGTGACATGTTACATAAAGTGACGTGTTATAAATTCTGCACGAACATAGTGACCAACTCTTTTGCCATTTCTCTGCATGTGGATGGGTGGCACGTGTGCTACTTCATTTTGCCACAAAAATTCATCTTCTGGCATCTCTGCATTGACATCCCTACCAATATTGTGAAGGACTGCAACTGCACAAATAATGGCAACCACATTTTCAAGTTTGTTCTGTAGAGCCATAGTTAGACATCTGAACCTGCGCTTCCACATTCCAAAACAACGTTCTACCACATTGCGGGTCTTGATGTGGGAGTGGTTGTAGCGAATCTCTGCTTCAGTTTGTGGGTTCAATAAGGGCGTGAATAGAAAAGGTAGGCAAGGGTAGCCACTGTCACCCAAAAGCAACCCATGCACACGCCCTTCCTCAAACCTAGCTCTGAGAGCAGAGCCTTGAAAAATTGTTGCATCATGGAATGAACCTGGCCTTGTAGCGACAAGGTCCAAAATTTTCATGTTTTTTCCTGCTGCCACCTACACAAAAAAATAATGGAACAGTACCAACAAAGTTGTTTGAAAAATACGAAATACATAGAACCATTTCACTTTCGATTTCTCAATAAATAAATAAAACCTTCATTATGTAATTATAAATAAGACCATTAGTTTTGGCACTCTTTGTCATATTATCATCATCAATTTACCATAAACCTGTGATACACAATACTGTTTTTTGTTTTAGTCTCATGAAGAAAATTATAATAAAATATTTTTTACGCTACCTTGATCATACATTTTCTCATAGCGAGAGGAAAGTCTGAACTTTCATCCAGTAAGTACGTAAACTGCAATTGGCTATACATTTTACTACCAAACATATTGGTATAAGTCTAGAAAAGCATCTTTTCCATTACTTCTAAAATATTTGTTCTAGAGGGTAAAATTATAGGTGAAAATGTGGGATATGCAGAAATAAACTGTTTTTTTTTCTCGCATATTTTCTAAGTCCGACGTTACTAATTCATTGTATACTGGCTAAATTAGAAACAAAAATGGCACAGTAACAAAACGTTTCTACAACGCTCAAGAACCTTCCTACGGCATAATTACACTGTATACTTACATTTAAAAATCATCCTTTGCCCCTTGTCTACACTTTTTTCTTGTGCTATGCTAACTTCGCTTGAACTATGCTATAATCCCAGCATATGTTACCAACACTGTGATATATACAAACATTTCAAATAGACCATTTTGATATAAAAAACCATCAATGGCTGTGCAATGCACCTGGAGAATGATAAAACTTCAACGAAGCTTGAATATGGGTCTCCAGCATAAGATTCAGTCAATTTGTACATGCCGATCTGTGCGCGCAGGAACTAACGCAAGATGGCGTGCTGTAAACAGAGAATTCTGCAATGTTGTGGGACTTTGAAACTTTTTAAGTTTGACGTTTTTTGTGCGAGTAGCCTTTAATTTTTATTACATATCCCGCCTCCTAATTCTTCAATAAACATATCCTCTAAAGTGGATATTTTCTGCAGTTAGAGCCATCAGTAACCCAATTGAACTATTTTTCTTGTGACAACTTCAGTGTATATAACCTTCAATTATTTGTTCATATCCCATCCTAAATTATTATACAATCACTTTTCACCAATAAACACACCCTATAAAACTAATATGTTAAAAGTTATAGAAAGGTTGCTCTGCTAGACTTTTACCCTATCATTTTATTTCTGTCTATAATATTTTGTGAGGCACTTTTTTGCCAGAAATTCTATTTAATAAATTATATAACTGAATTGAATACACGTTGGGTAACGGTTCAGAGCAACTCATCAAAATACATGAATTTATTTTACTGTAACAGTTTTACAAAGGTGTTAAAACATCATCCTAGCGTGCTATTTATAATTGTTTTCTATCCACAATTTTTTAAGTCTTCACTAACCCCTTTTAGATCTATATCTTACACATTCTATACTGAACTCCATCAATCTGAATATCTAATTGTTGTACTGCTTAATGTGTACATGTACCTGGTGATTACTGTACTGTGCCAAAATATTTATTATCACTATATAAACTACAAGCTTGATTGATTACTATTGAATATGTCAGTTAAATAAAACATGATTCTATGTTGTTATCAAAATGCATAACATATATCTATCATGGTCTAATAATGGAAACACAAGAAAAGAATTATTAATACCTGAACATTGATTGAAAAGCTACCATGCCTGTTGCGAAACACTTCTGCAGCATAACCATCAGGATTTGCGACAGGAATGTGTGTACCATCTACTGCTACGACGACACCAGGGAACTCTGCAAATTGGTGAAACCATTGCATAGCTGCTCTTGTTTCTTCAACATCATTAGGCAGTTTTATGTGATTGCGCAACTGACCAGCTAGAGATTCTGTGACAGTTCTAATGGCTACCCCTGCAGTACTCTGACTAATACCACGTAGATCACCACATACTTGCTGCAACATAAAATTTGTAGGTCTATCATAAAATATGTTTTCTAACTGGACCACTGATACAAACATCACATCAAATAATATATTTTCCTAATAATTAACCTATGCAGGGGTCTAAACTATATCTAATATGAACATATATGTACATGAAATACACACAAGTAAAACATAACATTAGACGACTCATAACTTGTGCTATGTCCGAATTCACCTCGCAAGAGCCCTACCCTAATGTTTTATTTCTCCCAGGCACATAGGGCCTAAGGTTACTGCAAAATTATTTCCAATCAATGTAAAATGACTAATCCAATTAATTTTATAATTATACATGGATTGTGGTTATAATTAATACCTAAGTTACATAAGTTACTTCTGTTGACGTTTCTAGGGAATGGGAAAACAAAATCTGCAAATGTGCCAGGACTTGTAAGTATTGCAGTGAATTCTAACGCCTCTGGCTGATGTGGCTAACAAGAAATTAATTACTGAAACCATTAAAAACAGTGGCATTTTTAGGACAAGCACGGTAAGTAAAGTTTGTCTGCTAACCCTGAAACTTTAATGTGTGTTTTGAATATTTCGAGGTTACTTTAAACTGCGGTTTAAAGATGTACTTAAATTAATTTTTAAAGGCAGAAAAATTAGCGTGAATTACCAGAATGGGAAACCTATTATATGCTTGTGGTAATGTGGTAAGACAAAACTGAATCTATCTTATTTAGTAAAAAAAAATCTAATGAAAATAGGGCTGTTGACTTTTTAGGTATATGTTTAGATAATTACTTAAGTTGGAAAACTCATTCAGTTAACCTGAGCAAACGATTGTCAAGAATTGTGTATTTATTGAGAAAGTTGAAATTTTATATTAGCTTTAACATGTTGATAAATTCATATGATGCTTTCTTCCATGTACATCTTCTGGGGTAATTCTACTAGAGCTAAAATGATATATGGCAGAAGAAGGCCGTAACAATTATAATAGGTTTATTGGATAGTCAATCTTGTAAAGAACACTTTATTAAGTTAGAAATTCTTACAGTGCCTTGTATTTATATATTACAGTGTTTATTATAGCCTATGCAACAAATAATTTGTAAATTTTACCAGTGGCGGCCGGTCAATGTTTTGAGCTCAGTGCTCTCAATATAATGGTCTTCGCCCCCTCCCCCTCTAAATCGCTATACTTTCTTTTCCTACTAATAGTCATAATATTAACACAAAGACATAGAACTTTTGGTGTACATGTATTGAGAAATTGCACTGCGTTTCATGGAAACCAGTAATATTATACTAGGGCCTAAGTTATGCGTCTCGGCAAAGTAACCAATAAAGTGTGTTTTAAAAAACTTTCAAATAAAGAATTAAAGTTTTGTATTAATTGCAATTTATAATTACTCTTGTCTTCTTGGAAACAATTATGTTAAACAATATTCTCAGAGTACGTCTGATCAGCATTATAAGATATCAAACGTGTTCACCAGCCATAATACACACATTGTTGTACAGCTGTTGCATGGC
>PNEQ01064060.1:0-31540 GCA_003012365.1 Medauroidea extradentata | reverse complement strand
CTCGGGTGCCGCATGGATTGTATTACTCCATGATAACCACCTGCGCCCAGTATCGGGTAACCGAGAGAAAATATCGTGATCTGGAATGATCCTGTTCCCTCTTTATCTCTCTGGGTGGTGCTTGACATTGAAGCGACATCTTTCCAGGAGGTTGGAGAACAGAGACCCGCCGAGATAATTCGAGAAGAAGGAGGGTGGGTATATAAGGGGGAGCTGCAGCAGGAGCGAGAGAGTTTTTGCTGGCAGGTGCCTAGTGTGATCTCAAGTGATAGTGACAAGTATTGGATTTTGACGACTGTTCGAGGGTGTCCAGCGAGTGGGACCGCAGCAAGTAGTAGGAAGAAGGTGATTCTAGGCCAGAAAGATTCTTCGGTATTATTTCATTGGGTCCATCAATGTGAGTGAATAGTAACCTTTCTATAGACAGAGAACTTATGTAGATGTTTTTTTTTCCTTTATGTAAATAGTTGTTATTTGTTCTGTTTGACATTTATTGTGGTAAATCTTTATAGACATAGATTTTTTTCTATATACAGTTGTAAATAAACTAGGTTAGCTTCATTTTCTTTATTTTATCAAAGACATCAATCCCCAAACGTACCTAGCCCGCAACTTGTAACACTGGTGTCAGAAGTGGGATGGGGGCAAGTATTTAAAATTTAATTAAATGTTTTAAATGATGTTAAAATTAAGTGTAGATGTTTAGATATTTAATCAAAGTTGATAATTTTTATTAGGTAGGAAATTTTAGGTTATAAGTTTATGTTTACAAGAAAAATTGGCTAGCGAGTTAGAGGGTTTGCGAGCACTAATAGAGGGACTGAGTAGCCAAACAACTAACGAAGTAAGTGGGGTAAATACAAAAATTGAGGGTGTTAATGAGAATGTAGATAGGAAAATAGACAATGTTAACGAGAATGTAGACAAGAATATATACAGTGTTGATAGGAAAATTGACAGTGTTAATGAGAATGTAGACAAGAAAATTGACAGTGTTAACGAGAATGTAGACAAGAAAATAGAGGGAATTATTGAGCTAGTGCATACTAAAATAGAGTACGTGGACAAGAAAATTGAAAGTATTTATCAAATGGTGGACCTAAAAATTGACAATGTCAGTGAATTGGTGGACAAAAGAATTGAAAATGTCATTGAATTGGTGGAACATAGAATTGACAATGTTAATGAAAATGTCTAAAAGAAAATCGGGAGTGTGAAAGACGACCTGCAGAAAGAAGTGAGTGTCTTAAGGATGGATTGGGAGAAATTTCTACAGCGACAGGCAGGTGATCAGCCATCGGTGTGTCGCGATAGCGGCTCGACGAAGTTAGAGTTGAGACATCAGGGTAACGACGGGAAGTGCTCTGCGATGTCAGGATCGGCGGTAGGACTACCATAGCACATTAATACAGCTGAGGTTGCCACGCCTGGGGCTGAAAAGGGGGTTACAATCAAGCCTGTCCCTTATGATGGCCAAACCTCATGGCGTGAATATCAGCACCAATATGAGATTGTTGCAACCCTGAATGGTTGGACAGAAGAGCAACGTGCCTACTACCTGGCAGCGGTGTTGAGGGGTCCTGCACTCAGTATACTTCAATCTTTGCCTGAACGACATCGCCTGGAGTATTCTACGCTAGTCTCTACCCTGGAGCTGCATTTCGGGGACCGCTATTTACGCCATGCCCACCATGCCCGACTTCGAAGCCGTAGCCAGCGACCTGGGGAACCACTTCAGGAACTTTGGCAAGGCATTGTGAGACTAGCCAATCCGTCACTTGAGGGGTGTCCAGAAGAGGCGCGAGATGTGCTTGCCATTGGGTTCTTTGTTGATGCCATTGCAGACTTGGAGGTGCAACAAGCAGTATGCCTGGCAGCACCTCGTACCATGCAAGATGCTCTAGCCCATGCACTGGAAGTCGAGTAAGCAAGGCAGGTGCCAGCGAATCGACGTGTGGTGCGAGCAGGGAAAGTAACATGCGAAGAAAAGGGGAATAGCATCGAGAATACACTAAAGTAAATTAAGACAGCAATTAGTGTCATTTCCAGCAGAGTTGGTGCTTCGGAACACCGCCTTTAATCCAGGAAAGTGGCCAGAGTGCTGGGAGTGTGGACGACCTGGACACCTGAGAGCCCAGTGTCGGCAGTATCAGTGAAGAAACCAAGACCCAGAACCAGGTGAGACCAACCAATTAGTTCAAAAATTCGGGAAACATATAAACACCGGTCTTGAGGGGCGAAGGTCGGTGATTGCTGGAGGAAAGGCCACACAATTCCTTCGAGTACGTTCGGTGAAACAGGAAGTTGATGCATTGCTGGTAGAGGGCAGCCTGGATAATGTACCCTGTCAGATGGTTGTAGATACAGGGGCGACCATTACTGTCGTCAGGCCAGACATCATGAGGCTTTTTCCCCAGCAATCACATGATATAAGTACTGGAGTGTGCATGTTAACCACTGTAACTGGTGAGACAACACCAGTGAAAGGGAAGAAGTGTGTGCAACTAAAATTGGTTGAACTAGAGTTAGAACATGAAGTCTACATAGCAGATATTGCAGATGCATGTTTACTGGGACTAGATGTTCTGCGTAAACTAGGATGCTGCATCGATACTCGACTGGGGGTCTTGAAAATAGGTGAAATCGAGTTGGTACTGATACCACGACCAGAATTAACATCACCAGTCAGCTGCCCTGTAGTTTGTTGTCAGGCCACTGTGTTGCCCGCTTCTAGTGAAATTGTGATACCAGGGCGCTGTGTAGGACAGATTGTAAGGCGCCAAGGATTAATCGAGCCTATGGGAAGAGGGAGTAACCTCCTTGATGGAGTACTTATAGCCAGAACTTTGGTTTCATCAAGATCAAATAATTTCTCTGTTAGAATGATGAACTTGACTGACAAGGCAATTCGTCTTGAGGAGGGGGCAACGATTGGCTTGTGTAAGCAGGTTTCCCAGATAAACACCACTGACTCTAAGGTCTTAAGGGAGGACCTTGTGAAGCATACTCTGCCCGAACCACTTACAGAACTCCTGAAGAGAACAAAGGAAAACCTGGACTGGAGACAAGAGAATGTTGTTGCAGAACTCTTAATGAAGAATCAAAACGCTTTTTCATTTGGTTCACATGATCTTGGGAGGACATCTGAGGCATGTCACCATATTAATACAGGAGACGCCAGACCTATCAAGCAACCCCCTAGACGTCTACCTCTTGCTTCACATGAGGTAGTTGATGACATTCTGAAGGAAATGAAGGATCTGGATGTGATAGAGCCATCAAACAGCCCCTGGTAATCTCCAGTTGTGTTGGTTGAGAAGTAAGATGGCTCAACAAGATTTTGTGTAGATTACAGGCGGCTGAATTATGTGACCAGGAAAGACTCATACCCACTTCCTCGGATAGATGACACTCTGCATAGCCTGGCTGGATCCCAGTGGTTCTCAACCTTGGACATGAAAAGCGGTTACTGGCAATGTGAAGTGGCCCCGAAAGATAGAGAGAAGACTGCCTTTTCTGTACAAGGGAAAGGAACTTGGCAATTCAAGGTCATGCCTTTTGGACTGTGCAATGTCCCAGCAACATTTGAACGACTTATAGAAAGAGTACTACCTTTGGATGTTTGTCAGGTTTATTTTGATGACATTGTGGTTACAGGGAAGACCTGACACGTCTTGATTCAGTGCTTCAGAGGATAACAGCAGCTAATTTGAAGCTAGTTCCCAGAAAGTGTAATTTGTTCCAAAGGAAAGTGAAATTTTTGGGACATGTAGTGTCGGCTGAAGGGATAGAAACAGATCCAGAGAAGACAAAGGCAATTAGAGATTGGCCACGTCCAACTGATCAGACTCAAGTAAGAAGTTTCCTTGGGCTGTGTGCTTACTATGGGCGTTTTGTGCATGGATTCGCCACAATAGCAAAGCCATTACATGAGTTGACTGAGACTAAAAGAAAATTTTTCTGGACCCCCGATTGTGAATCCTCATTCAGAAAATTAAAGGACATTTTGGTTGCACCTCCTGTCCTAGGTTATCCTAGTAGTGATGGACAGTTCAATTTAGACACTGATGCGAGCAATGTGGGGATTGGTGCTGTGTTGTCACAGATCCAGGATGGAAAAGAGAGGCCATTAGAGTATTTCAGTAAAGTGTTACATAAGCCTGAAAGAAATTACATTGTAACTCGCAGGGAGCTCCTGGCAATGGTCAAGTCTATTTCACATTTTCACCATTACTTATATGGAAGACATTTTATTCTACGAACAGATCATGCATCATTACGTTGGTTACTGAACTTCAAAAACCCAGAAGGACAGATAGCTAGGTGGATGCAGCACCTTCAAGAGTACGATTTTGAAATACAGCACAGACCTGGGCGCTTACACAACAATGCTGATGCACTGTCCAGGAGGCCATGCGAGCCAATGTGCTTTCATTGTGATCGCCAAGAAGGGAAGGCTGGGAAGACACCAACTGCTCGGATAACAAGAATCCAAGAGTTCACAACTAACAATGAACCTTCTCCATGGAGCGATGAAATGATTGGCGAAGATCAGAGAAAAGACCCTGCTCTTGGGCCAATACTAGAATGGAAGGAAAAAGGCCAGCGTACAGTGGTCCGATTTATCTGATCAAAGTACTACAACTAAGGCATACTGGACACAATGGGATTCTCTATCTCTGAGAAATGGTGTCCTGTACCGGAACTGGGAAAGTGCAGATGGCAAAGAAACACTCCGACGCATGGTACTCCCAGAAATTAAGTTCCAGAGGTACTGAAGGAACTTCATAGTTCAGCAGCCGGAGGACATTTTGGAATTAATAAGACTCTCAACAAAATTAGATTGCGATACTATTGGCTTCATTGCAAGGATGATGTCGAGAGGTGGTGCCGAACATGTGATGCTTGTACAGCAAGAAAGGGGCCAAGAACTAGAGGGCGTGGTAATCTTCAGAAGTTCATTGTCGGAGCCCCGTTTGAGAGGATGGCAGTAGATATTTTGGGTCCCTTGCCAGTGACTGAGAAGAAGAATCGGTACCTATTGGTGGTGCAAGACTACTTCACCAAGTGGTCTGAAGTCATACCAATACCTAAAGCTGAAATCACACGATGCAATAAACACGCAATTTCATTGCAATCTGCTAAAATTGCATTGCATGTCGGACACAAAATTCTCGGAATATCACATGCAATATAAGCGACGACGCGATTTCTGAGCATAGAACAAGCTCTATATTTCTGTGCATTGCCTTGCAATTTGTGTGCAACAAGAAATGTGATTGGCCGTATCAAGTAGAGTTTTCGCGGGCTTACTGTACACGTAAACAAAAATATTGGAGTGAACATGTGAGAGTGTGTTTTGGTTATTGGAGGAATATACTCACTGATACATTTTTAAAATAATTCCAATTTTATACGGTAAGCCTAGCAACAACTTATAGTTTGGCGGGAAAGGAAAAAATTGCGTGTATATTGCATTGTGAATTACGACATGTAGAAGGTGGACATGGAGCGAATGATAGAAATTCCATTGCAATTATTGCGCAGCTGATAGCATGCAATGAGCTGCGAAATCTCGAAATTGCGTCGTGTGATTACAGCTTAACCAAGAGGCTAGCACAGTGGCCGACGCTTTAGTGGAGCATGTATTCTCAAGGTTTGGAGTGCCACTCGAACTTCACTTCGACTAGGGCCGCAACTTTGAAGCCAAGTTATTCCAGAAAGTGACCAAAATTCTGGGAATGAAGAAGACATGGACTACTCCTTTGCATCCTCAGTCGGATGGGATGGTCAAGTGGTTAAATCGTACCTTAGAACAGTATCTGTCCATTTTTGTAGCCGACAATCAAAAGTACTGGGACTCCAAGGTGCCCCTATTTCTCCTTGCATATCGGTCAGCTATCCATGAAGCCACAAGTGTAACACCTTCGAAGATGCTGTTACGGTGAGAGCTTTGTCTTCCAAGTGATCTACTGTTTGGGAGGCCAGCAGAAGAAAAACAGCCTGCTTCACCAATGGTGTATGCTGACGAACTGCGTCGAAAATTGAGCACAGTCCATGACTTCGCTCGGCAACATTTGAGAATCAACAGCGACCGGATGAAAACGAGGTATGATCGGAGGGGACCTGAAAGGGCATTTCAAGGACAGCTGGTGGGGCTGTATAACCCACACCGAAGGAAAGGATACTGTCCGAAACTACAGAAGCGCTGGGAAGGCCCTTACCAGATTGCCAAGAAGATAAATGATGTGGTCGTCCGGATAGTTCGCAAGGGCTCTCGGACAAGAAAACCCAAGGTTGTGCATATTGACAGATTGGCTCTCTATGATGGACCAGAGTCTGTTGTGTCTGCTCGGAACGAACAGACTTGAGGAGGGGGCAGTGTTGCGAGCCGCGACTGTCTGGCTGGGCGGTGTAGTACGATACTGTGGTGGCGGAGCCAGGACACCCCTCTTCCCACCCACTCCTTGGCACCGTGGCTGTCGGGCAGTGCGGCGAAATACAATACAGTGGCGGTAGCCCTAAAAGACCTCCTCGGGTGCTGCATGAATTGTATTACTCCACGATAACCACCTGCACCCAATATCGGGTAACCGAGGGAAATATCGTGATCTGGAACGATCCTGTTCCCTCTTTATCTCTCGGGGTGGTGCTTGACTTTGAAGCGACATCGTTCCAGGAGGTTGGAGAACAGAGACCCGCCGTGATAATTCGAGAAGAAGGAGGGTGGGTATATAAGGGGGAGCTGCAGCAAGAGCGAGAGATTTTTTGCTGGCAGGTGCCTGGTGTGATCTCAAGTGATAGTGACAAGTATTGGATTGCGACGACTGTTCGAGGGCGTCCAGCGAGTGGGACAGCAGCAAGTAGTAGGAAGAAGGTGATTCTAGGCCAGAAAGATTCTTCGGTATCATTTCTTTGGGTCCACCATTGTGAGTGACTAGTAACCTTTCCATATACAGAGAACTTACATAGATGTATTTTTTCCCCTTTATGTAAATAGTTGTTATTTGTTCTGTTTGACATTTATTGTGGTAAATCTGTATAAACATAGATTTTTTTGTATATACAGTTGTAAATAAACTAGGTTAGCTTTATTTTCTTTATTTTATCAAAGACCTCCATCCCCAAACATACCTAGCCCGCAAACTTGTAACAATATTTACTCAATCCTTTTCTGCTCAATTGGGAGTGTTAAAACAATTTTATTGCATTTTCAATTTTTCAGCCATAACATTTATTCAAAAAAAATTTCCATCGACAAAGCATATGATATATTCTTATTTAAATGATTGACATAAATAATAACGAAAAATTCCATTAATTTGTCACGAGGAATCATTGTAAGATAATTATACACTAAATTTCTAAAAGGCTCTTTCAATGATTCTGCATGACAAATTTATAAAATTTTCCGTTATTATTTACATCAATCAGTTTACCAAGAATATATCATATGCTTAGTCGAAGAAAAAAATTTTGCTACTGAAAACACAATAAATATGTTTAATACTCCCCCTAAACTTTTAAATTATCAATAGAAGACTTGGGTATAAAGCATACTTCAGTCACACTGATATTTCCCTTTTAACACTCATAAGGTTTATTATTTACCATTTTTTAATCCAGACTTTCCAATCACAAGTGAACATTTAATGATTTCTGTTTTAAGTAAATAAATGCTGCACAAAAATGTTTTTGAAGAAATTAATGAGTAAATCCTCATCAGTATTAATAGAAACGATTTAGAAAATTGTCGACAAGGGTAGTTTTAAAAAGTAGGTAAAAATATGAACTAACACATTTACATAATCATCTTTATTTCCAATAAGTAAAAAAATTCACGAGATACATCAGCAATACATTGAGTTTTAAAATTTTGGTTATTGGTAGCTTAAAAAAATAGTGTTTAAAAAAAGTTTTGAATATTTTTTCTTAGTAAGCCTAAGTCAGAATTTCGTCACTTAAAGTAAGTAATTATAAACATGTTTGACAGTGACATTGTAGAAGATGTACACATCTGTTTGTAGCACTAACTTATATAGTGTATTGTACAACGTAAGAAAGAAACACGACATGCTATAACAGACCAACAAGTTTAAGATAGTATGACAATTAATCACGACATGAATGTGTCTACCAATTTTCTGTTATTTGACTCATTTTATTGAAACATTATCTCTTATTGCAACATAAATGGCTCGTAAATTTCTACTAAAACATTGCATACTAGTTTAGTTCTCTGCGTTTATAGGCGAAGCGATGTTTAACTCATGTATTGGAGTTGACCTTTTTGTTTCCGTGCTTCAAACAAAAATAAAAAACAACTAAGGTTCAAATAACTCTTAGTGGACCAAATATTACCAAACTCGGTACTCTTGGTGACCTGGTCAACGTGTGTAATGTAATTGTATAAGTTTACGTAATGATGGCTGCTGTCTTGTCTTTTCAATTTTATGATAGAGATTAGGTAACATAAGACTGTAAAAACTGCTGGGCGGTGAGTGAGTAGACAGTTATGTTTTGTTATCAGTATCATGGAAGGTATTAACTGCCGGCTGACGTATCTAGACGCTGAAAGGAAATGCTGACATGGAGATAACGACAGCTCAATTACTTGTTCCGTGTCTCCAAAACAAGATTTTGGAGAAAAAGTTGGGTATCTTTTCACGCTCAGTAAACCAACTTTTTTTAAAGACGGCATCGTGTTAATCTATTGCACCATATTACCTAAGATATACCGGACAACTGTTATTTATATTTGCGTAATTATCTTTCAATAACTAAGAGGCATATGTAAGTATTATAAATGTGTAAAACTTGCACTCATTTAAGCGTGAATATTTATTATCGTGTATGTAGGCTAACTCACTAGTGTGTATTTAATGCTTCTTTTTTTATGCTTGAATTTTTTATTTAAATATTGTTGATAAAATGCACTTCAATACGATGCGAGTTTCGTTGCAAATATTGCTTTAAAATTATAAGTGATAATTTTATAACAGCTTTATGTAGTGGTTAGTGAGAGCATGTAGTAATTTTATAGTTAGTCATTACACTTCGAATTCTATAAGAGTGCGACAATGTTCCTCGAAGGCTTATAACTGTAGTTGATGCAGTTGTTGAGGAACACCCGTCTCACCAAACATAGTAGTAAGGGGCAGAGGGGATCCTAACGTAAATTACAAATTAAATGATTTAAATCACTTAGATCACTTTCATTACGGCAATATATTCATGAATTGTTACAATGCTGAATATAACAGTAAACTACATTATTTCATGCATTTACCAAGTATTGATTATGTTTTCAATAAGCAGAAAAATAGGTTAATTACAATGAGCAGGAAAATAGTCATTAATAAACTTTGCGTATATTACATAGTATAATTTATGTTAATTGTTAAACTAAAATTTATTTATATTAAACTTAATTCAATATGTCATTAATTACCAGAGCAAATGATGTACCCCAATTTCTTTTGGATATTTGATATCCCGAAAATATTAACAAATAATTGTGCGACTAGAATATATTTTGAAAACAAGTGAGATGAAGACATTCTCGCTCTGATTTCTCTTTTTGACTACCTGAATGTGGAGGCTTCATCTTTTTAGTACGGCTTAAGATGACATCTCCCCCACTTGGACGTGCAGCCTCGCATTGGATACCCAGCATGCTATTGAAGCAAGAATTGGTTTATTATCCGTCTTTAATAATATTCTTCGTAATTAAAAACAAAAAAAAACTAAATTAACATGTGTTCAATGATTGGTGGTTTGGCTTGGTACAGGATTAAGATAGCAATATTTATTTGATTACTGGAGAAGGGAGGCGCATGTTCTGTTTCCTCTCTTCCTTCTTCTTCGGCAAGCTCTTGATGTCTGTGAATTATATTTCAGTGGTAATACTGAGACTACTGGTATTATCCGCAATGTAACTGATATGACGAGGCAATCGCGATAATGGTGGCTGTAGCTACACGGTCTCCTGATAAAAAATTGGAAGATTATATTTTGATGTAGTTTAAAGTTTAGAGATATACATAGCGCATTGAGAATGTTGATTTTACTTCGATGAGGGAAGCTTTGCTATTTTACTAATCCTACTGACTCAAGGAAAGTTGTCTTTACGATTGAAGCAGTCTGTGAATGCACAAATGAGAGTGATGAGAAAGGCATTGAATATTTGTGTGAACCACCATACTTCATTTTAAGGCCATGATCTTTCATTTATTTCAATCAATTGCAAGTTATATGAAAAAAATTGAGACTGTGCACAGTCACATGATACACAATTTTGCCAGAGCGTTTTTTTTTAAAGTAACGTACCTACCGTTTGCTAGCAAAAAATTATTTTGTTTCATTTTGACTTATTTTGACAAAAAAAAAGTGATATTTCAGGGGCAAAAAAAGTCTAAAAATCCGTTTGGTGTATTGCAACAGAAAAATTCAGATACAAGCCATGGTATGTAAGTGTTAAAACTGCCAGAAAGAATTTTTGATATATGTATTAATTTGCGTTAAAAAAATATTTTCAATACCTCTGATAAACTAAAGAGCGAGGCCTTAAATTGGTTTATTGTGCCTAGTTTCTGTAAATGTATATTGGAAATTCTAAATGATCTAAGTGCCATAAAACTTCGAAATTAGTTAATTACATCAAAATGAGCTATGTGCCAGTACTTAAGTTCTTCTGTGAGAGTTAAATCCTTATACGTTTATTTACAGATTTTATGTTTATTGAATGATTGCGTGTCCCATATGTGTGCATACTCATGTAGTGCTATTTTTCCCTTTCACTCGAAAGCATATTTTTGGCACTTAGATAATTTAGAATTTCCACTCTAAGATTAATTTGATCCCTATAAGAACTGTTATTAAACTAAATATTATATTTTATATTACAATAAAAACATGCACGTTAATAAGGAGACATGTCCCTCCTCTCCCGCTAATGACGCACCTGGTGCGATGTATTGGATATTTACACTAGAACCACTTTTTGGCGACTTTCATCGCAGCGTGATAATTATCGCAGTGGAATATATATCGCAGCACGATTTTTTCGTAACGTGATTTTTATAACAGAGTGTTTTTTATATCCCATAGCGATAACATAATTTCTAAATATCGCAAACCCCCATTGCTACCCTCTGAGTCCGCTCCTTGTGGAAATCTCCAATCCTCTCACTACAACATTGTCTAGCAGCAATACATCAACATTCCTGGCCATACTATTGATTTTAGACGTATAGTTTACTGATGAAAAGTGTTTCTAGAGACGTTAGAAATAGACGTACATAAAGAAAGTTATAGTTTACTTCCTTTTAAAATTTCGGTATTTTGTTTGGTTAGGTTAGTTTAAGATAGATTTCATTAGGTTACCTTAAGTAAGGTTAGGTAATGTTATCATACCTTTATTACAGCCACATAACCTAAGCTTACCTACACTAACGGAAATGTATCTACCCACCACTACTTCTAACGACCATATAATTTTTTTTCATTAATAAACTAAACCTCTAAATCAATAGTTTGGGAGGTGCACGACGGAAAGTGATTCCTGATATTTACCACGACTACTTACAAACACTGATAAACATTTTCTAATATTTTTAAGACTATCAAAGCAAATTGAAACATTTGGTAACTCACCTGGCAAGAGCAGTGTCGGAACGGAAATTGCATTAAGCCCTTTCGTTCCTCGACTAAATCAGTCTCCATAGAAGTGGCAAATCCTACACACTTGATACATATGCTAATAAAAGTTGTTTTAATTTCATAACTCACAACAACCAAAATTAGTGTTTCTTTTCTTCAATTTTCAGTCATAATAATGTTTAATGATTTAATCAACTACGCTAACGGGTTATACAGACATAAAATCACGAAATACATTTAAATAAATCATAAACACAATATAATTTACATCTTTAACAGATGATTAGAAAAAAATAATATCCTGTGTAGTACAAAACGTCCCATTTTGTCCTACACTAGGCGTCCGTGTTTTACCAGACCATTTCTCACTCATGGCGTATTTTCTCTCACATGCTAGGTAAGTTACTAGATGGTATGTCTAAATATTAATAAAAACTATCAGAAACAACGTTGTACTTACCGATATTCAATGTTCACACGAGGCTTGTACATAGACAAGGGAGGTCTTGAACCACTAAAATAACCAATTCGATGATAACCTAGCTTCACACTAACAATCACTTCGAAAATATCAAAATGGCTGACTAACAATCAACCAACTTCCTGACACAACTAGCGCTACAATAACGACTGGCGGCTGTACCTCGTGCTAAAAACGACTGTAAGCGAAAGGCCAATAAAGACATAAAGGCGGATTCACACGTCCACAGTTCATGCAGATCCGGACTAGCCAGAAACCGAACAGCCAATCAGAAGGCTTGATTTTTTCCGGACGAACTATACAGAAAAAGTTGAGCTCATCCCGACTTTTCTGTATGCGGACAATGCGCAGATATTGCCCGGAATTCAACTTGTTGATGGTACAGTGTGTAATGGCGACGATTTGTTGACTCGTGTTAAATTAATTTCTGTTCCTCGATATAAGTTCGTGTAATTATTACGACGTGTAACATGCCAGCAAGAAACTACAGGAAACAAGCAATACTTTCAGGCATCATGCACACAATTATAAGTTCGAATAAATACATTCTGCATCTGTGCGAGACACTCGTATGTAGTTTTAATTTGTAAACATGCTCTCGAAATGTTAATGTACACTCGTGTAATGTTCGTGAGCATTGTGTAGGATTTCATATTGTCTCCTAATCGTTTGCGGCGTATTTTGATGGTGTCAGAGGTGTTCAATGTGTCTACTGTAGTTATTAAACAATGATTAGAATGTAGTGGAACGGTGTGTTTACTGTCGTACAACTCTATTTATTCGTGCAAAATAAATGTCAACCTACTTTTCCTGTAAAATATCTTAAACTGCAAGGCCTAATATCACAAACTGTCTTTTTGTTCACCGGTAATTTAAATGTTACTGCCAAATCAATGATTCTTAGTTAAGTACGGGTGACAGTATCAAGCAATAACATACATGCTTAATTCAGCCAGATATGGAATTGGGAAGAGAAATTGAACAGGAAAACTAATGAAAACATCAATTACAATTCGGTGGCCACCCAGTGGCAAGTTCATCTGACCCTATCACTTACTTCCCAACTCCCAGGTCCTTAAAATTTATTTTCCATAAAAAATAAATGCAAACGGTCAGTGGCGAGATTACTCTTACCTGCCCCTATAAAATACTATTTCTAAAATTTCCAGCCCTTTCAATCATCAATTCACACTATTAAACATTCAATTCTGGTATGCACTGGAAATACAAGGAGGCTAATAAAACTAAATAAATAACAAACCAATATCTTCATTCAAAGATGTACACAAAAAGATCTGATAGATGTAATAAACTACAATATACTGTACTCTGTAAGCTTACACTGCTACGTTCTCCTCCAAACCCCTTCAATCTTCTCACTGTTGTTTCCCTTCTCTCTGTACCCTCTCTTAGCCAGGTAACAATTAACCCTGTCCATCCCTCTCCATTCATAAAAATAATTATAATACATTTTACACTCGCAATTGGGCTAAAGCCCGGTGATGATCAGACTACTCCCCATCCTCACAGCACCAATCCTCCAGTCCCGTCCTAAACCTTCCAACCTCCTTCACAGCCACAAACTCTTCCCGCAGTGCATTCCACTCCCTCACAAGGCATTGACTGTCTACCCCACTCCATTCTTCACACTCTCTGAATTTTCTACTTTTGCTACATTTCCCCTTAGTTTGCAGGCCAAACTGCCCCATCTTACTTCCCATTTTATCACCCTAGGCCTAAAGTTCCTTTCCTCCTCACCAGACTGACCCTGCCTCTTCCATTTATTCATCACCCACCTCACTGCCCTTCTCTAGCTCTAGCTACACCTGCTTCTCCTCATCAACTGTATGAACCAGATCCTTTAACAAACCTGCTGTTTACATCCTCAACTGTTTTTTTAGTTCTCAATGTGCTCTATTCCAGTTCCTTCATCATTACAGATAGTGTACTGTTACCTTCTTCTCTACCCTGCCCCTGCATACTCCACATACCATTCAATATTTTGCTGAGCTTCTTTGCACTTACACTTCCACGTACAGATCACACTCTGCTGCCACATGTCCAAGCATTGGTTGTACCATAATGCAGTACCGTAAACTGGGTGAATAGGAACAAAATTAAAAACAAGTTCCTAGCTTACACTTTTTTCTCAAATAAAATCTTGCTACATTTTAAGTTCTCCTCATGACCTAACATTTTGCTCTGAAGTTGTTTCTATTCACCCTATTACAGTACAAATTGTTCTTTATCTCACTGTTCAGAGCCCACTTTGCAGCACAACCGTAGGTACATATATTGTCTGTTCACTGTTACCAACTCAACCAGTCAAATCCAATACATCAAATACTTCCAAATAATAGACTGTTTACCCTACTCAGTTTTCCTCCACACAGACTTCAATTCTTTACAAAGCTGCAAAAATATAATTACTTTTATAACTTTTTCAACTACGTGTATGGAAAGTACAAAGTTGAAACTCAGAAATCTGCAACAAACTGTAATCATTAAAAAAATTAGCCAAATATTGATCTGAAGTTTTCAAATTTCCCTTGCAGCAGTATTGCACCTACCCGTTATTTTGTGACCGTCACAAACGGAAAAAAATTACCATACCTACACTCACCAGATAGACAATTGTACTCACAAGGTGTGTGCAGTAATACTAGGTACTGTATGTGTTCCAGTGAGCATCAACTAGGAAACAACATTTATATGAGGAGAACGTTATAGTGGACTATTGAATGCATCAATTAAATTAATGATTTCAACAGTATTTTTTTTTGTTTTAATTTGAAGGCATTAACATACGTGTTAGGATTATTGAACTGAATGGTTTGAAAATTGGTTAAATTTATTTTAATCAATATGCGCACATAGCCCATAAACAGTTAACATTGTAATTCAAACTGAAGGATAACAGAACCTATTACGTAACACAGTAGCACAAGCATCACATGTGAGCAAGAATACATATACCTCATAAATCTAGGTCAGACTTTTGACTGCTGCACTATACACTTGGCAATGAAGCTTGTTACATAGCTGAATGTGCATATTTAAATTATTTTGGATACTACTTTCACTGGAACACTGCAATTATTTACTTTTGCACACCTATACAAAGTGTGTGCCAGTTACACATTTCCTAAGGATACAGTAAGCACCCCAAGTTCAGACACACAAATTTGAATAAGTTTTTTTTTTTTTGCATTCTTTACCATTTATGTATCGTAACTGTGATGAGGCAGTTTTCAGTAACAATCACTTTACTCAAACACAGTTTTTTAAAAATAAAACTCTTGATAACATAAATTGGCAGTGTAATGGGATGAACAGTGTTAAATTTCTAAGATCTTATAGTGTCAGAGGAATCCACTTTTCTAACCTTTTGGATTGGTGGAAACCAGATGAGAAAGTTTGTCTTTGAAAAACAGCACACAATACCTATACAGTATTAGGTTACCTATTTACTGTATATTATTGAAGAAGACACACACACATCAACAACAATAACTTACTGACATTTTTCCTGAACACAAAATAAAAAATAACCTTGGAGCTACAGCTCTTGCCTTGAAAAGAGTGGTTCAGCGTCTCTCGGTTCTACAACATAGGCCTACTTGGATGAACAATAATCTCACATGGTTTTTCGTCTCAAAAAAAATAACACAATTTCACAATCGAGGGAGATAAATTTTAAAGCATTTATTGAAAAACAATTGTAAATGTACAGTTTGGACATATTAAAATCAGTAGCCCATATCATAATATACACAAACATTCTGAAAATGTTTACGACAAAGTAGATGAGCATTTCTTAATAATTCAATGTTTATTTTACCACATGGTGGCTTATATGTTCAAATATAGCTATAAAACCAGCAACACAATATAATTTTAGATGTGTCAAATTTATTTACTCAGTAATAACAACTGCTAGGTAATGAAGACAAAATCTAGTATTTTATATATTTTTTCCAAGAATGAACTATTGAGTTATGTATTCCTGTAACAAGTTGGGAAAATCCACCCTTTTGAATGCACACTCATTCAATTAACACAAAACTTGACTTGTATCTTGATGCAAAATAAAAAAGAAAAAATACATTGGAACTAAAGTTAACTAAACTAAGTACTTAGGCCTACTTAGGTGCTGCACTTCGACGATAATTTATAATGCAGTGGTAGGAAACACAGCCATCTTCACTGTATTCCACTCACTTAACTAATGTTGTACAACTTCACAGAATCAGTCTGATACTTTGCACACAACCACATACATCTACAATTCCACGACAACTGGTGACCCACCACCTTCAGGAAGCTGCAGTTCAGGACTAGTTGTTGACAGCGGTAGCACAGTTGATGAGTCTCTGGTTATCATCCTCTTATACCTCTACGAAGAAAGAAATAATACTTGTTGTTGTCTTGTAAACCAAATGGTACGCCATAAGGGTATGGGAAATACTCTGACAGTGGTTTTCCTGAAACAGTAAAACATTATCTTTGTAAAACAATACACAACATTGTTTTGGATGTGTTTCAAAAATAATAAGATTTTTTTAGCTAACAAAAGCTGTGAACACATCAAACCACCTACCAATCCCCTCCTTTACCTTCTAACCACCCTCGCTTGCTACTTCTACAGCAAATTTCACTCCCTCACCAACCTAAGTATAAACTAGTACCCGCTCTCTTCTGCTCTGAACCTTTTCACTATTATTCTCTATTCTCCTACTCTACCTTAGTTAATAGGCAGCCTAACATACCCTAACCTCCCTCTCAGTTTACTACTCTGTACATCCTGACCAGCTTTACCACTCCTCTCCTTTCGAACAATGAGTTCCACTCCAGTTCCTTCAACATCTCTGACGGCCAAATGTTCTCTTCATCCTCACCAGCCTGCCTTTGTCTTCTCCATTTATCCTTTACCCAACCTGCTACCCATTGCTGTACCTGATCCTTTAACTTACTATAGTTCTTTTTAAAACACTAACATAACTGAACTCATAAACCTGTAACTTTATTTTATTTTTATTCATTTATTCAGCCTCCAATAGCGCACAACAGATATGCTAGGAGTTGTCAGTACAAACAAGTAAAGCATAATAATTACAAGTACAGTAGAATTGTATATACTTCTATAAATATATACTATACATATATGAATTTAAACATACAAATGTTAGTTTAAAATAAGGAATTAATTATTACATATTACATACACATTATACACAGCTAAATTATGGTCAATGAATTTACAAGTTGTATAGGCCTAGAATATCTTAGCATACAATTAGTGTTGTGTATATCAGTGACAACTGACAAAAACTATTCTATACACAGAGATAATAAGCCCCCCTCCCCCCAAAGTTTGCACAGTAATTTTTTTAAAAATTGTCTTGTCTCCTTCAATTGTATTCAGTTTCCATTTTTTGACAAATTTTAAAAACTACCCTATTCATACTTTTTAGATATGCCTACTCATTGCTAGATTTTTATTTATCTTCCCACTATGGCTTCACTGAATGTAGGCACCCACAAAATTAGGCTAGTGAATATCAGGACTGATCTGTTTGTGTCGAATCTTAACACTACTATGTAAAGTCTATTTTCTTCTAAAAAAAAGCTTGATTTTGCAACAGTCAAATACCTAACTAAAAGAAAAAAGTACATGACTTACCTGATATAAAACTGCTGGTGCAAACTTTCGTATGAAGACTTCTTTAATTTACCGACACACTAGAAATTTTACTTTGAGTGTCTTCTTTTCGGAAGATATTTATTTGCTTTTAAACACAAAGAAACTTATCAAAAATAATGATTCCCGTCTCTATCGCATTCAAATCTCGAGAGCCTCCCTTGGGAACCAGAAGACGTCTATTCATTCAATAAGGTGCTTAATCATGCAGCAGAACTGAAACAATTTCGTTAGAAAAATTACTTCGAGCAAAACAATATGACGTCAAGTGAACAGTGTGATGCTAGCTTATCTGTTTCTTACCCCTAGAAAATTAATGGTATTTCTCTATTTGCCAGTATAAATAACAATATTATCCAACTAGTAAAACATAACTGCTCTTTAAAACATTATGCGGGTGCTTGTAATAAATTGTATTTACTGGTCACATTAGCCTGTTGAGATGATGTTAAAAAAATCATATTTTATCGTCAATATCTTGTACTTGACTGGACAAGTATTCAATAAAATGTATTTACAGTTTCATCCCTGTTTAATTTGTAACCTAGAATTTTGCTTAAATTCACAATGATTTAAGGTATTGCATTATTTTTTACTTGTCGAGGCAGGATGACATATCAGATTTGGAAACGCAAAATATTTTAACTTATATATGTATCACTTACTGGTCTAAACACAGAGGTTTTATACTTGCGACGTGCCTCTCCTTGCAATCTTTACGTGTCTTACTAACTGCTACTGGTGATGATGTTGCGAGAGTAAATAAAAGTCAGTTAGTCCTATTTTTGACGGATAACAAGTCGTCACTGCCCTCTCCTGGCGTGGATTAATCGGCCTGGTTTAAATTCCGCCCACACGACTGTTAATCTCGCGACTCGCGAATCGGCCCTGGCGGTAACACCCCAGGTCTCTCGCGCCGTTCGTGACTCTACAGCACCCTAATGCGTCGTGACGCCGAAATCGACGCCCGGCGGTAACACCCCGGTCCGTCGTCAGTTGGCTCTAAAATCTCTGCCTCTACTACGCGTCGCGACGCTTAAGTCGACACTGGTCCGTCGTCCTCACCCCTCTCCCGACGTCCCTATCTCACGTTCAACTCCCCCGCGTTGCTCCTGTTTGTTGCCAAAATCCCCGCCACTTGTTCTGCAGGCTTTGGTTCCCTTGGGCCAATCAGGAGCTAGCTTTCCTCGAGGACAGTAAATTCTTGTAATTGCCGCATTTATTTCATTTTCACATTAATATTCCCTCATTACACTTGACAATAATTACCACTGAGGCTCCTAATTCCTAATGACATTATATACATCTTACTATTATAATAATTAACGTTTGTATCCTAATTTGTACAGGCGGCACTCTCCCCTCTACGCCAACAGTTAAGGTTGGTACAAGTAGGGTGGGGGTGAGGAGTCAGGCTGCCGTCCAGAAGCTGCACCTGGTCCCTCCACATAGACGAAACATACACATTTTAGTTTTATTAAGATATAAACAGTAACATTGACTATTGCTTTCTCATTATAGTTCCATCGGCTTCGTGACATGATGCCGAGGAGAATGAATGGTCGCATGACCTGTTAAATTTGATATTCAGAAATTATACTGATTAATTGCTATTGCTGCTGATACATGGTAAGGTAAACATTGTGCACGTCACACACTCTATAAATAAAACACGCTGTGTTACAAACCAGTAAATAATTTATTGACAATATAATACACATTTTAATTACATTTCTTTTCACTACATATTATTTGGTAATTGGGCAGAAAACATTTGTTCGCAGCTCAAAATGATTGACGTCCAGCCCAAACCCTTTGCAATCATTTCTTCTTCCTCTTGACAAATTTTTTGTACAGCAGCTTCAACACTATTTTCGATCTGCTGTGTGTCGTATAAAGGCACATTTGATGTCTTAAATGCTTTTCTGCAGAATTCATCTTCATGAGGTTCTGGTTTTAGTGTAGTCACAGTCTAACCACAAATTATATTTTAACGAACCATGGTTTTCCAGTTCTTCTGTAAGTTGACTGTATAATTTTTGTTTCATATCGGTTAGATATGAACAAATATCTTTTGCAGTGTCTGATGCACTAGGTGCTACATAAGTCTTCAGAGTGCCTCGGAAAGCTGATTCCTTCAAACTGAATCCATTACTATTTGCCTCATTCACAGTCTGTACAGGCTTTAGGACTGGAACAGTACACATTTCTACATGCTTCTTACAGGCCTTGTTACATGCAGCTTCCTGTTCGCGACAAATCTTACGCCTAAGAACATCATCCTGAATATCTTTTCGTTCATAGCACTTGAATGGAAGATTGCATTTAAAACAAGTTTTCGTGTAATAAGCTAAGCATTTTCCTTTAACACACTTTTTACTTCTCTCATGACGTCTCATATTGGAACTCGTGCCAAAAGCCTTGTTGCATTGTCCGCATTGATGTTGTTGCATTGTTCACAGAATTGTCCACGGTGTTCGCATGTTGATCAGAAGTTATTGTTGTTGTACACATTTCTTCATCGTCATTTGCAGCAGCAGCATTTACAAGTCTATGTATTTTCTGCGGTGATGGTAATTATGGTTTTGAAAGGGGAACAGGTCATGTGCATATTTTCTGGTGTTTGTTTAGATTGTCAACAGGTGCAAACAAATTATTGCAGCTATCACATCTGTAAGCTTTACGACTAGGATTCATTTCTACATTTGTGGGCTGCATGTCTATTTGTATTACGAGCACATGAAAATGTTTTGTTGCAGTAGCTATATGAACGTCTGTATGATGACGATGTCAATTCTGATGTCTTCGGCCCTGTTGCGGAATCAGTTTTCACTTCTGTAGGCTCCATTTTGCAACTTGATGATCGAAACTTCCGCAAATAGCGATTCACAGGTAAAGGAACATGTTATTTACACGATGCACGATGTCTCTTCATAAGATCTTGTCTTGCTATTGTCATACGGCACTTATCACATCGCAGTTGCTTGCGAGACGGGTTTATCACACATATCCGCTTTTCATGTCTTCTCGCATTATGCGATTTATTAAATGTCTTGTTTCAAAAATCACAGTTGTGCTTCTTCGTTGCTGGAAAAAGGACTTTCGCAGGCGTACACTGAGCAGCGACTGGTAGTTCATCATTCATAGTATTCATTCTTGTTCGAGAACACTGTTGTAAGATGTTTACTCCTTAGCGATCAGTTAACAACTGAGGGATAAGTAGCTGTATTTATGCTAGTAAAAAAAATACGTTGTCCTCTTGGTTAGACATAGCGCACACGAAAACACTCAAACAATACTTGTTGGAAGTTGGTACAGATGAAATTTATAACGCCTATTACTGCTGACTTTCATCGAAATCAAGTGTCTATTCATACCTCTTTGACGTTTTCTTGTTGAATGAATCCATGCTGGTGTTACTGCAACTGACGATTGGTTGCGATGAAGAGGGCTGTCGTCATCTTCTGCGAAGTTTCTTGCACACGGCAGTGTACACCTTGTCCCTACCTTTTTTATGCTGCATGTCATCACAATTTACTTTAGTCTTCAGTATTAAGCCGTATCTTCTTGTCGTAGACACTTTAAAATCTCATTACGTCCTCCTCGGAGCAGGGTAACTGTGTTTCTTGCCGCATTTGGAAGGCTGCACAGTGCCTATAAGTACTACAGCCAATGATTTGACAATATTGTTCGTGGCTTAGTGGTTCGCTTATATAAAGGCTGTGATATGTACCATCGCATATTTCTGTAAAGCTTCGCAGTAGACTACGTGACCAGTAACAGTACGATATCCTACTTAAGCCTGGTGTCACAATGACATAATGATTCGCTCGATGAAAATATTCCATGTTGACAGTTCTCAGCAAACTGAATGACGAATGATCAAGAAAACGGGCTTTATATTGTTGCTGGTAGACTACAGAGGGAAACAATATCGTCATAATCTTACCAGCATGTGCTATGTGTAAATAAAATACAGTTTGTGTCAATTCGATAGCAAGGAATTAGTTCTAAGGACAAGAGCGTCTGTGGCTCCAGCGAGATGGCAGAAAAATAGCTATGGTAAGGATACTCACCTCCCCGTCAAGTTTTGCGAGGTCAGTGGGAATCGTGCTGGACGAAACAATTCTCACGCCATCACCTACGAGGCTTCTAATATGTGTATATATATATATATATATATATATATATATATATATATAGTAATAAATTCAATGTTTTTATGTGTATTACATCACCCTTCAGATGTTCATTGTGATAAAAAAATCCAAGGTGTTGGATTAGACCCTTCTTGCATACAGTAATCTATGTCCCGGATATCTCTGAACAAATGCAGTCGATTATATAATGTGGCCTACCGAGTTTTCATCCCTTCCATATGCTCTTCTGTTTGAGGAATCATATATATTTAATAATCGTTCCCCGAGCTTCAGTAGGGGCAAAACCTTTTCCCTGTCTCCGTGTCGTGGTATAAAATACCCTAGTCTATCTTAAAGTCAGGCACAACTTTTCTAGACCTTCCCTTTCAACTCTTTACCCACGAACATCTTCCTCCTGCTAATGTTCTTTACCGGAAAATGCCTCCGGAATGCTCTTAATTACAGCCGAGCATTCCACTATCACTTCACCTTCTCTTTTCCTATTCCAATCGCTCTCATCCGTAGAGCTCTCGAATCCTATTTTTTTCATTCTTGGGGTTCAAAACCGAAATTCTCATATACAACTGAGAAATTTAATAGTAAGATGGGTGCCCATTCAGGTCAAGTTCCCGAGAGAACTTGGGAAAGGATTTATTTAGATATGTATAGACCGCTTCTTCGATCTAGACAGGAAAATATTGGCATTCTAATTTTGATTGATGGCTCCTAGTAGTAGGAAAATGTCGATCCTGCCACACTGGCTCCTGGCTAAGGATCAGAGGTTCAGTCCGCCATCTTGGAATACATCACCGCCGCCATTTTGGAACAGTCTGCCGCCATTTTGGATTAATACAGTATGCTGTCCGCCATATTTGATCAATTCGGCATTCTGTCAGCCATCTTGGACCAATCTGCAGCCATACTGGATCAATTCGCAATTCTGTTCGCCATTTTGAATCAGTTCGTCGCGTCA
Organism: Medauroidea extradentata; assembly: GCA_003012365.1. NCBI lineage: Eukaryota > Metazoa > Arthropoda > Insecta > Phasmatodea > Phasmatidae > Medauroidea > Medauroidea extradentata. The sequence continues at coordinate 8,585 of PNEQ01064060.1, read as the reverse complement.
TACATCATGTCACATCATGTCCTATGTCACATCATATACCATAATATGTCAACCACTCTCTTATCAAATTTCTGAAACAATATAGCCACCTTTTTCTCGGAAATAGCCGCCGGTATAAGAATATCCATCATCTTGTATCGGCCATCACTTGTTGGCTGAGGGAATTTTTTCCCTCGAAATTTCCCTGAGTCATAGTCTGCTGGAGAGATTATGTTTGTTTCCATCACTGGTTAATAGGCAGCATTGGTTTGTTTCCATTATTGGCTATTAGGTGGTGCTAGTATCGTAATTTGTTTCCATCATTGGCTGCTCGGTGGCAGCTTCCACCATATTACATGGGTGCCGCCATGTTTGTTCCAATGTCAACATCGCTGTCTGCTAGAGTGCTCTAGTATCGCTATTTATGTAAGGTCGAAGTTGCTTGTGTTTGTATACGGGAGAATAGACCTTATGATTTTATTTTTATGCAAATTAAAAATTATGGTACACCACGTGTTGGTTTCGAACTTGCAACTTTCGTGTTATCAGATATGTGCCCTAGCCCACAGAGCTACGATTACATTGACGACAGGATAAGGTTAAATAGTGTATATACGTAAAAATAACTTTTTGTAGCAGATAGATGTTCAAATTTAATTTATTTTTATTTATATTGATATATATATATAATATATATATATATATGTTAAATAGTATTAACTATTTCTATCCTACGAATCCTCAAAGTGGGCAATTGAATCATTTTTATGAGTCAAATATCCGCAATTAAGTTCACGCACGAATCCTTAAAGCGGGCAATTGAATCATTTTTATATTGTTAAAAATAAATGCACGCACGAATCCTCAAAGCAGGCAATTGTATAATTTTTATATGATTCAGGAAACCTCGACAAAATGCACCTACGAATCCTCAAAGCGGGTAGTTGAATCAATTCATATGATTCAAATAAATTCACACATGAATCCTCAAAGCAAACAATTGAATCATTTGGACACAGACTTCAAGCTGAGAAGTAGTGGAGCAACCGCCATTGAAATCCACAACGATAAGCACCTTGTCATCAGTTGCCAAGAAATAGTAAATATTTCTGCTCTACGAATCCTTAAAAGTGGGCAATTGAATCGTAAAATGTTTGCAAAGCGGGTAAGTAAATAACTTACATTTATCAAATAAAATAACGCTGTACGATTTTATGTGTAGACAGATCCAAGACTGCGACTTTACAAGGTGGTCCACAATTTCGTAAAACTCTTTCCTTAATTTTTCTTTGGGTGCGAAACCGACTGAGGATCTTGGGTTGAGGGTATTTTCCAACTTGCGGTGTACTGTCATAATTCTCTGCTCAACTAATTACTTCAAGTTTAACTTTTTGGAGTTCTTATGCTTCATCATAAGTTTTAGGTAATCTTGTTTCAGATCTAAGTTCCAAAAGTATCTGCATAAGTAAATCAACTGCCTTTTTAGCACCTGCTGCAGAGAAATCTGAACCTTGCAATTCCTTTGATAACACTTCACAGGGACAAAAATGTTTATTGCAGCTGTGATTTAAAATATTGTTTCAATTTTCGAAGCCTTTTAATACATCCCGTTAGAGCTAATTTTCCCTCGTTCGATGAATTTCCATTTACGATTTCTTTCATAGTTTGTTGCACACGTCCATAGTACTGTCTGAATCTCTTCAACGAATGTGCTCTGACAGCCCATCACGTAGGACAAAGAAAAAGAAGGTATTTTATGTTCTTCTCTAAATCAGATTCTTGTGTTGTGTATGGTGATAAAACCATATGTGAATAAATAGATTTCCTTTTCGCACACTATAATATTAAATTTGAGGTATCCGTAACTATTATGAAAGCATCGCACATTCTTTCCTGTTTTCTTGCAATTTCTTGCAAAGAGAAATCAAGAGTATGGTTTAAACAATGTACAAAACAACTTTAGGAAATTCTTTAGTCGGGCGTTTCTATACACAATTCCACTGACCCGACATATTGGCTGCGCCATCAAAACAATGACCTCGTAGTTTGTCAATGCTTAATGTCATTCTCAGTAGCATGTCTTTTATCACAGTTGTGAGTGTACTTGCTGCAGAATTTGGTGGATTGTACGTGCTAATAAAAATTTCTTTTATCTATAGAGAATCGGGAGAGACACAACACACACACAAAGAAAACTGCTCCTCGCCAGAAATGTCAGTTGTAGAGTCTGCAATAATGCCAATAAATGGTGACTTCGCAATTTCATCTACAATATTTCTAAGAACCATATGGGACATAATCTGCAAAATTTATTTTGAACTACTGGACTAAGTCAGTTGTCTCTGCGCAAAAGATATGACTTCAACTCCGGAACATCAGATTCTCTTTCATGCTACCAAAGTTTCACGTTTACACCAAAAGCATCATGACCGCGAATTTCCTTTCCTGAGCTTGCTAAGTACCTGAGTGAACTAATTACTGCTATCATTGCCTTACATTATCTCTCTTGTTGCTCCTATACTTGGGTATTGAACTGAGACACTAATGGGTTCTGAAGTTATGTGAAACTGACTTTATTCATGCTCGTGGAATTTCTGCAGTCCTTTTTTCCAGCTTCTAAAACCATTTACCAGGAAAGCTACCTCTTTCAAATGCCTATCTTTAACCATGTGACAAGTCTTAATGCAGTTATAACAAAGAACACAATCCCTTGATGCATCATAGTGTAACCAGCTGTACTTTACAAATCAGCTTGTAACGCAGTGCCTTAAATTAGTTTCAGGAAAACTATAACATGAATAAGAATGATTTTGTACATCAATTACAGGAAGATTTTTGTAATCATTTAAAACACTATGACAAACAGAAATGTGGTCAACGTGGGGTTTGTTGCCGATGGTACAGCCTTCGCTTTCAGACTATAGTGCTGTGCCATGTATGTCTTCTGTAGAGTTTTTGTCTTCTGGTTGTTCTGAGTTGACTGTTTCTTCTACAACAGTAGTTGCGGGTGAATCTGAATGTGAGAATTTGGTTTTGACAAGAAAATCATAGTGTTTTTCTTTTAGACATTTTCTGGAGAGAGAAAAAGAAAGAGAAACTGTAATTTTGTTATCGGTGGCTCCTGGCTAATATTACACATAAAACTATATTCTTAAGTAGTTTAAAATATGCTACTATCCAACTAACAAAAGCACAAACTGCAATATCGGCCAACGACACCGAGAAAGCTGTAGCCGAACATTCCACAAGGGCGGAGTTAGCAGAAGGTGCTCTGGATCAAAGTTCACGGAGTACTTACTGGGAGATAAGTTAAGTGGGTTTTACGTCTCGCCGACAGTGAGGTCACAAAACTGCGACACATAAATTTTGTACAATGACAGGAGCTAGGAAAGGAGTCGGCCATGGCCTTATTTTAAGAGCTATCCCAGCATTCGCCTGAAGCGGAAAATCATGAAAGACCGAAATCAGGATGACCGGAGCCAGGGATCGAACCCGGATCCTCCCGAGTGAGTCCAGCATGTTGTCGTTGCGCCACGTCACTCTGTTACTGTGAGTAGGAAACCTTCGCGGAAACAGCTTTTTCTGGACCCATATATTTCTTTAAACATAATTATTTAATGCTTCTTCTTTGTCTATGATTTAATTCCTACCTTCTTCTAATTGGTTTGATTATCTCTAAATAAGTTACTTTGTGTGATGGTTTAATTTTGCATAACTCTGTCCAGGTATTAGGGAAGAGCACGCAGCGCGCGAACACGCAAATTATGAAGACATTAAAATAATTAAAACGTCTTGTGTGCTTTTGTTTCCCAACAGGACCGTTCTGATGGGGATATCAGCATGGAAAGAAATAGTCAGTGCAGTGTAAACTATTTGATTATACTTGTCTACTCTAATTAAAATGCTTTTCGAATGCTGCAGACACTAAAATAAAAATAACTAAACTTTGGGTGCGAATTTTTTTTAATAGTTTGCCGTTAGCTACTCGTACACCCATACGCAAAATTCAGCATTGTTAACAATTTCAATAGGAGGACTCAGAATTAGGTCCATGGAAACTACCAAATCAGACACGGGGCAACCATGTCAGTAAAATCGTGAACTGCAGCTCACTTAGTATCACATTCAAAATGTTAAAACAAAAGAGGAAGGGTGAGGAATAGTAAAGATATCAGATACAATAAAATACAATGTATAGAGATCATGTGAAACAAATTTGTAGGAAAAGGTTTCTCGTAACTTATGCAAAACATTTTAGAGGTCTGGTACCTAGTCTCTGTAGGAGCAGTTATCTATTTGAATATTACATGCCAGCCAGTTAGAATTACAGCAACTACCATCGTTCAAGTGTTGAGCCAGCTATAATATAAGGCGGTAAATACTAAATTATGTGTGTCTAATTTTGCAATGTAATTCATAATTATTGGCTTTCATTGTTGATATTGTTTTCTGATACTTATGCACACTCTTAAATGTTTGCTTAAAAAAAACTTAAATTTAGATAAACGTTTTAGCACGAAAATAAAATAGTAGATCCCTCCTGCACATAAAAGTATTTAAATTATTTCTACATAAAAGTTTCAGCGCAACATATCTATGCCTTTACCTTTAATTAAATTATATTTTCAAAATTATTTCTTGTTGATACCAACTATACAGAGCAGATGTGTAATATTATTTATGCTATAGTTATGGTATTTCTTGTTATTTTGTTAATTCAACGAAAATGATGAAGGCGCATAATTCAAACGTGCCATTTGTAAACTACTGAAAGGAGCAAAATGACTTAAATGCACTTAACTTCGCTTTTTTATACTTTCGGATTAAAAGGAATAAATTACAAAAACCTTTACACTTGTACAAAGGTGGGGAGTTGTCACCATACGATCAGTTCTAAAACTACCATTCTGCAAGGGGTTTACCTAGATACAAAACACATCGGAATTCTGACATATCGAGTGTACTCACTGTCAAAGATTTTGAGTTTAAAAAATGTTATACATCGACGTAAATATGAAATGATTCGTTATACACAATTTAAAATGTAACAAGAGTGAGACTACAAGCTGGAGGGGCATTGCCCCTCCATGTTCAGAGGTGGGGGGGGGGCATATGCCCTCTCTGCCCCCCGGGGCCTACGCCGCTGTTGGTTTCATAGAGTCAATCATATCCATGTTAAAAGAAGGCTACTTAAAGCGCAAATAGCTGCCCTGTTGGCAGTAACGAGATTTTATAAAACAACGTCAACCGATGCTTTACAGGTGCTGGCAGGCATCATACCAATAGGTTTATTGATAAAAGGAGGAAGACTTACCATAGCAGCAAGGAACAGGAAACCTGCACTCCAAGAGAAACTTTAGGAAAGAGATATCGCTCTGAACGCACGGCAAGAGAGATGGGACAACACCGGAAATGGACGATGGATTTACGAACTTACACCAAACGTCAACGACGATCCAATATAGTACTTAATCGGCTACTGGTCATGATAACTTCAAGGCAAAACTATGCGAACAAAACCTACAGACGTCACCACTCTGTCAAGTCTGTGGTGTTGACGATACCACTGAACACATTATAAATTATCATCAAAATACTCACGACATTAAAGCTTGGCTTGAAGACAGGATTGGGAGTGAAGGCCTTGAATTAAACGTGGGAAATATTTTACATGAAGAAATATATCACAAGATATGGAACGAGTTCGCCAACAATATTGTCAAAGGCTCGAAGAATTTGATAAGTGGTTTGCCTTGCATCCCAAAGACTAACATATTTCCGATGATCTATAAGGAAAGTCTCAGGTAAAGGCCCTAGAGGTAACTAAAGTCAGAGATATATTCATAACGGTGAGGACAGGTTTTATGAGAAAACAGGCAGAAAGCATTGTTAATTATATTTGACGGAAGAGTGAAGAGGCAAGGCGAAGAGAGAAGTAAAAGTATGCTGTGTGTTGCATTATTGTTGCAACTAAATGTTTCTGTATGTAATATGGCACGTGGCATACTCGGCTTTAAGCGTGGGCAAAGGGCCATGGATTTGTTCTAATTCGTTCTTTTATTGTGAAATATTATTTTGTAGATGTAATATTCTTTGTAGGGTTGCAACAGAAAGTGTATTTGGATTATTTATAGTAAAATAATGCTTATCAAATTTTTGTGTCCTTTTGCACAGTTATGGCACTTTAGGCACTTGGATCTGTAAGTTAATTATTCATATAAAGTGATGTTGACAACGAGTCGGATAGTGTGCATATCATTTCAGAATTACCTTTATCTTTGGGACGTGTATGGGGATAATGGAGAGTTGCAATTTATATCTGTTATAACATTTCAAATTAATAAAATTGAAATTATAGTTGCCCATTGTTTAGTTGAACTGTTGCTATGCCCCCGAGTGCTAGTGTTGAGGCCCAAGAAGGTTTTGTAATACAGGTAACAGGTAGGTTTCGGCTATCTTCGGCAACCAACGACCCGATGTACAGAATATACGTCACTGGTGCGAACAACAGGCCAATGGATGCCGGCAGCGCCGATGTCATCAACAGCCAATCATTCCGTAGCACACGTTGCGAGCACAGCGAAGAACATGCCCCATGTCATTTGTCGTTCAAGTATCTTGAAGGCAAGGACTAAGTTGGAGTCGAAGCTGCAGTGCCGGTATAAGCACCAATCACTGTGCCAGGAGGTACGTCGTAAAATGCCGCAGATATGCTACACAACAACAAGGTAGGATAATTCCAAGACCACAATCCCCCTCAATAAGTAAATAATATAATTATGTGGGCAACATGCGTAAATAGTACTTACCAAATTGCGAAAATTAAGGTAGGCGATATTAGGCAGTTCAGTAAGCTGAGAATTGGTGAGGGTCTCGTCTCAACATCATTGTTGAGTTGCCTGTGGAGGAGTCATTGTGCCACAAGGAGAGGGGAACTGAATCTCAAGCAGACTTGCTTCGACATTCATTCTTGAGGTAGATGCACAGTTGTCTGTGGAGAAGTAATGTTGCCTCTAGCAGGGAAGGAGAATTTCGGAAAGATTGATTCCGAAATATCATAATTGTGGTAGAAGTGTTATCTGTTTGCGAGCAGTGATGCCTCTGGGGTGGATGAGAGAATCCCAGGCAAAATTGCTTCGATTCTTCATCCCTACTGTAGATGTAGCCTATTGTTGCTTGTAGAGGATCCATGGTGTCGCTGGAAGAGAGCGAGAAAAATTCTGGGCAGACTAGCTCCTACACTTCATACATGCAGTAGATGTGATGTGATCTGTGGAATAGACATAGTGCCGGTATAATACGGAAAAAATTCTAATTCAGTCTTGCTTCGACACTTCAACCCTGCAGTACATGCATGTAAAGGGTGTTGAAGTGGTCAAAATTAATAATTTTGAATTTGTGCAACGTAGTGTTCGTTTTATTGACGTTACTTGTGACTACATTTCCTACTTGTAATACTTTTTTAACTCTCATAGTTTTCCCATAGCGGCATGTCAAAGTGAGAATTTTCAAGTTAGAGGAACTTGGGAATAATAAAAACAAAGTGACTTACCCGAATGCAATAATTACACCGAAATGAGACACTAGGGGCAAAATGCTAAAATATTTAAAACACATACAGCAAAGTCATTTTGTCTTTTTTAAAAATTAACATAAATTACACAAATTTCCATCGTTTTCGGATTTTTAAAGACAGTACTTAGGAATTTATATGTGCGTTTGATATATTTTAGTGAATAGCCTATTAGATCTAGATTCAGTGTAAATTATTTCATTTGAGTAAATCACTTGGTTTTTGTTATACCTATGTTCCCGTAACTTGCAAATTCTGAATTTGGCCTGCTGCTATGGGAAGACTGTGAGAGCTAAACAATTATTACAAGGGGAAGTTGTAGTCACAAGTAACTTCTATAAAACGAATACTATACTGTGCCAATATAAAAATACGAATTTTTGCCACGTGATCACCCTTAAGGGAATATAGCGCTGGCTTTAGAGGGAGAGACAACCTCGGGCAGATTTCTTCCGAAAAATTATCTCTGTGGTAGATGTTTTGTTGTTTCTAGATGAGCCATGAAGTCTTTAGAAGGAGAAAAGATAATCTCGGGCATATTTGCACCAACACTTCATTCCTGCGATAGATTTGTTGTCTGTAGAGGTGCAACGGCACTGCTAAAATGGAAAATGTTAATATCGTGTAGTTATGCTCCGACAGTTCGTCCCTGCGGTATATAAGTTGTTTGTTGAGGTGCCATGGAGCTGCTAGATGTGGGGAGATTCCTTTGGTGGAGCTATGGTGTCGCTAGAAGTGGTGGAGGGAATCTCTGGTGGACTTGCTCCGACACTTCAGACTTGCGGTAGATAGGCTGATTTCTGTGGAGGAGCTATGGTGTCGTTAGGAGTGGTGGAGGGAATCTCTGGTGAACTTGCTCCGACACTTCAGACTTGCGGTAGATATGCTGATTTCTGTGGAGGAGCTATGGTGTCGTTAGGAGTGGTGGAGGGAATCTCTGGTGGACTTGCTCCGACATTTCAGACTTGCGATACATGTGCTGATTTCTGTGGAGGAGCTATGGTGTCGTTAGGAGTGGTGGAGGGAATCTCAG
>PNEQ01064059.1:0-31425 GCA_003012365.1 Medauroidea extradentata | reverse complement strand
AATAACCTTGGCAAAAATAAACAAGAACATGGATGCCCATAGGGTTGGCAAATATTTAAAAAGAAGCTTTAGGCTAGCCAACCATGTGGTCCAAAATTTATTATACACTCAAGATTTATTAAAATAAAATTTTACAACAAAATATTTCTCTATTATCAATGTTGCCCAGAATTATCAAAGTCACCCCAGTTGACGGTATACCATAGACAAAAGTTTACGTCCAAAGTCACCATGTAATATTTTTAAATTATTATTTCAGACAAGAGTTTTTCAAGAGTGCTCAATTTATATTGTGAACCACTTATAACAGGACAACAGGACACAGAAAACTATACCAGCAAATATTATTTAAAATAAAAAAAAGTTGTGACAAAAATAAAAACAATGTTAAAGTATTGTTACATTTTTTACATTCTTGAACTATTAAAAGTGTAAAGTAAACATTAAAATCTCAATATATTTTACAAAATGCCCCACCAGGAACATTTTGTAAACCTTAACATCAATCTATCATCACAGATAATTTTCAAAGCAGTCAAATTAAATAATCTCTAATAAACATCACCCACCGATGCTAAAGGCAACACTAAAGGCCCATTCACAACTGATACTGTGCGAAGACAGCAGCGTCATTTCAGGTTTTTCTAGGGGGGGAAGGGCGGCGGCAAGATTTTGTTTTCCGGCGACAGTGACCTTGTTGCATCTTTTTTATTAATTAAGCATGTATAAATTAGATGTTTTAATAATAATACTTCAGTTTATGTGCTTAAGTTAGCATTATTTAAAATTAAAAATACAAAAAATGTATTCATACACATAAAATTGTAAATCCAGGGGGGAGGGGGCATTTGCCCCCCCTACCCACTGTGGCCCCAAATGACGCCCCTGTGCGAAGACATAAAATAAGAAAGTAAGTAGCTGTACTGTATTACGAATACGGACAGTCACAACTAGTGCTTGGGGTAACTGTAAGTGGTTATACTAAATCATGAGAAAATATTTTAGCTAGAGGCATTCTAACAGTAACTAAAAGTTAAATTTTTCAAGCATCTACAGTCACCACAGCAAATTTTTCACTCTGCTCGAGAGCCTGTTAAGCTCCTCTTTGCAAACAAACTTGCCAATTGGTGCAAAAAAATTTAATTGTAGGCATGACCAAAACCACAACACTGTCACACTGAACGTGTTAAGTTAAAAATATCAAAGAATGATGTACGAAACTAACATTATGTGTAACATAAATAAAATAATTTAAAAATCCATTGCAATTAGAATAATATTTAACAAATGTATTTAATTTACACAACATGTATGAACATTGGCGTAAAATATTTTGGGTATATATTCCTAACATTAAACCAAACAAAATGTTTGATGTACTCGGGTCCAAAAGCTATTCATTTCTGAGTTACGCATACTAAGCTACTGGTACATTCATAATAGAAAAACATGTGCATGCTAGTAAGCAGCAAATGTAGAAGGCCAATATGAGAAATTGTAACCGCTTGAAACACTAGCAAAATTCAAAATAAGAGTTTGTTGTGATGAGCAAATTAGAAATTTTATGACTTTCTAATAGGCTGATATTATGAGATTGTGTTGCTGCAAGTTACAAAAAGTAAAATCAATAATTTGCTGTTATTGTGCATCATTAAATAACGTGATGGTTCAGGAATAAAAAAAAAAAACTTTAAATAACATAATTTTAGTACTCTGGGACTTGACTAATCACCACTTAAAAAATATATGCATACTATCAATATTTTGAAGATTAACTTATCAAATTAATCACCAAAAGAACAACTCCATGGGAAACCATGAATAACTAAACCTGGGATGGCCGGAGCTGAAAATTGAAGTTGGTTCTTCCCAAATGCGAGTCCAGCACGTTACAGTTACACCACCTTGGTCAGTGAAACTCTGTTGTCATTAGGCTACCGAGTGTTGTTTAATACTAAGAGGACATGCATTCAGTGAGTCAACATATACCCACTACATGTTTGCCCTCGCGGCGGAAATGCTTTTGAACCACATTACTTTACAAAGACATTGTAATGCCTTGCCCAAAAGTTATAAAAACTTGAGAAATAGCAATAAAAAACTAATTTATGAGTAAACTGAAGAAAACTTTGACCACCCATAATTTTTATACTATAGATGAATATTTAGAACTCTCTAAATCTCCCTCATCCATTTGGTAGTAATACAAATAGGCATAACTTAAAGAACTGATGTGAAATATATTTGTTTTGTTTAAAATATCCTGCATATTAATGTTATGGCATTTCGTAATGTTAATTGCATATAATATTGTATTATTTTTATATTGCATGTCTGAATGTATCTCCATTGTTTAATTGTATTATATAAGATTGATTACATGCTCCATATCTCAGCCTTACAAGGCACTGTTAGAGATTTACAGAGTGAATAAAAATAAATTAAATAATAAAATTAACCAAAAAAGTAGCTGCCTTGCCTAATAACTTCCAAAAGCTCATATGAAAGGTCTGTTTTAGATGTTGGCAAGCCAAAAACATTGAGCTTGATAAACTGGTTTATTGTGAGGTACGCACTGCCCAGGTGAGCACGCAAGACACACTGCAGTAAGAGAAAGTGTTGTCTCATGACTGCGGGGAGAATTCAGTATGAAAACATTCAATATCCTTAACACATTCAGAAGATGAAAAATTAACTCAAAATGTGGCAAATTTTGAATCAAGAAAAACTTTCTGCTGATATGCATGTTACAGCAGTGTGTTGTGTATAATTAATTTTAGCATTTAGACAATCTTATTTACTGATCAGGCTGAATTTACGCGAGATGATATCAGCAAAAATGGTTGAAGTCATACGGCCTAATTGGGCTTACGATAATCCTCACGAGCAGCTTCAGGACATCTAGGCCTACCAACAGAAATTCAGTCTAAACATTTGGGGTGGAATCATTCAATACCACCTTTTTGGACCTTATTATTTCCCTCCAAGTATGACTGGACAATTGTGCCGTCACTTTCAAAGACATTAGTAGCAGCACTTCCTTGATGTTGTACCTCTGGACATAATCCAAGGAATGTAATTTATGGGAAATGATGCTTCCCAATCTTCAGCCTTTAAGAAAGTGTGCCAGTATTTGAATGTCATGAGATTTGTCTATCAAAATTCAATGCATGGCCTCAGGGGCGTCATTTGGGGCTACAGGAGGAGGGAATTTTTGTGAATAAATATATTTTTTGAAATTTTTAAATGTAAATACGTAATGCTAACTTAAGGACATAAAACTGAAGTTTTATTATTAAAGTATCTAATTTATACATGCTTAATGAATAAAAAAGATGCAACAAGGTCACTGTCGTCAGAAAACAAAATCTTGCCCCCCCGCCCCTGGAAAAACCTGAAATGACGCCCCTGCATGGCCTGCTAGATCACATGATTTTAATACAACAGATTTCTTTGTCTGGGGACATTTTAAGTTTTTGGTGAATGCAACGTTTGTACCTGACAGACACTGACATTCTTACGCACCTTACCATTATTGCTGATGAGCATTGAAACAACTGATGGTCTGTCAATGTTCATCAGCAGTAACAACCATGTCATAATCTGTAAATATTTCATCATATTTCCAGGGTTTTGAGAATTTCGGAATATTTGGCTGCTATGACCATGTAAACAAGAGAAAACTCTTGCGTGAATATAAATTTGACTAGCTTACGCAGTTTTAGAACCTATTAAAATGCTTAGCATACTTTTATATAAAAAATTACATTATTTCACATAACTATCCGAAAATGTGCTTCTGAAAAATACACTATATCAATATCATTTTTTATTTTTGATGGCTACTTTCAAAAAATTTCTCAAAAAATATTTTTATGTGAAGTAAACAGATTCTAATTCATCACAATCATTTCAATGTTTATAAGCTTTCATATACGACAAATGTTTTCAATCTTAAGCCAATGTCAGGTTTTACTTGCACTATACATCCTCCCGAGCTCCGGAGGAAGCAGTAATCATTGTGGCCTCGCACAAGGAGTCAGTCGAAAATCATCCTCAAAAACCAACAGTTGTCATCAGCATTAATGGAATAATACCCGTTATAACGGAAATAACTGGCCAGTGAAATCAACTAGTATCTGGTGGTATTGGAGGGTATTCAACATAGTTCGACCAAATACAACACACTCCAGGAATCTTCTATAAAAATGCCAAACCATGAAAAGGCAGGCTTACAGTATGTATTGAAGCAGAGGGAAGATACAACTTTGAGCAATTTTTGTGACATTCTTTATCACCTGAATCATTAACATAACAAAAAACTCATGCATCTAAGGTCTTGGTATACTATTACACTCCAAACTCTACTCACACCAACAAGATGAATCCCCACCATGCTGCTTGTTTGTTTTATTGCATCCGTAAGATCTTTTCAATACACAATAGTACAAAGATATTGGACAAGTCATGCTTGGTCTTTCATAGGGACATGACATGCAGAGAGGACTGAGGATGAAATCCCCCTTACCACCAACCTAAATTTTTTTCTCTCCGTCCATTATATTTGTAAATTTGTAAACTTCTAATGTCTTTATAAATGGTGTATAGATTGACTAAAAGTGCCATCCCACCTACGCCAGCGCCATTTGGAGCGAAAGATTTTGGTCAACACTTATCACTGAGGTCTTTAGCGTGGGTGAGGGGTGACATGAGGTGAGTATGAAGCAGCGCCGGGATAAAGGGGCAGAGGATATGGGAGATCCCCAAGAAAACCTGCTGACTAGCGGCATCATCTGGCACGATGACCACGTGCAAAAAACCCAGGACTGATCCTGCTGGGAATCGAACCCTGATCACCTAGGTGGGAGCCAAATGATCTGACCATTCAGCCACTGCAGCCCCGATGTGCCAACTACGGTAGTAAGGTTTACTAAGAAGTGACGAAAGACTGAGCATATCTACAAATGGAGAGAGCAGGAGGTACCTACAAGATGTCACAGGATATAAGTACTTAGGGGTAATGCCGCAGGATGATTTTGTTTGGAAAAAAAAAAGGTAGAGAAAATGGTATTGAAATACCATGGAAACATTGGATAGAGTACCAAAAGGAGTTAACCCCGAAATAGAGGATGTGGCATATAACACAATGGTTAGACCAATGTTGGAATATACAGCAGCTGTATGAGACCCATAAGTGGTGGTGGAGATACAGGAGTTGAAGAGGGTGCAAAGGTGGGCAGTATAATTGGTGAAAGATAGATGGAGAAGAGTGGGGCAGGATAGAAAGGATGAAAAATACTTTAGGCTCCCATTAATGATGGACATGGGTTGGCATTCCCTAAAAGAAAGGAGAAAGATCGAGAGACTGGTCAGAATGTATAGGGTTGTGAATGAAGGAGGGGGATGTGGTAAGTTAAATACAAAGTTAGTTAAGGGTATGTACAGAGACAAGTCGAACAACAGTGGTAAGATTCAGAGAACATACAGAAGGGCAGAGCAGGGAAGGCAGTCTATGTTGGCGAGAATGCTGAGGGAGTAAAATGTGTTGGAGGAAGATTTGATGACAGCAAGGAGTGAGGGGCAGCTCAGGGAGAGCTTGCTGAGGGAGGAGGGGGTTGAGAAGATGAGAACTTGCCACTGGGCACTAGCCCAATTACAAAGGAACTATTATTACTATTATAAATAATAAAATAAAATTAGGCTACCTATATCTTGTAACACAGAAATTCTGCTGTTTTAAGACCAATTTTCATATACACCTATATTTTGTTTTGAGGCTAAGAACTAAATAACTAAAAGTAAATATAGTGATACAAATATTGAAGTTAATAGGAAGAAATCACAGACTCCAACAAGCACTTCCCAAATATTTCCAACCTAATAATTTGCATGGTAGACACATGTTTTGCTGTTACGAATTTATCAATAGCTACGCTATGTAACTTGAAAATCAAATGGAGATAAATTAATGGGTTTCGGACTCTCGTATGAAATTTATTTTGATGTTTGAAAAATATCCCCAAAATTTTTTACATTAACACAGTTAACATTTGTATGAAGTTATTTTGAATCTAAGCCATCTTAAAATCTTGAATTACTTGCCTAGACGCAACTGGGTCACATGATTAAGCAAACCTGACTTAGCATGTGCTAAGTGTGACCAAACTTGGTTGGCGTGTCAATACAGAAGGTATCTAATAATAGGCTATTGTATGCCAAATTGTTTTAAGCCAGCTTAATCACATGTAAAATTTTGTAACATAACTAACAGTTAAATGTTTGTTAGCAAAATTATTTATCTTCCATCTGGCTTTTTGACATTGGTCAGTAAAAAAGTGTATTTTATCATAAATTAATGCAGTGCATGTAAGGAAAACATTTATTTTTCTATCAAAACTTAAGTTAAGGCATCATAACTCTGGGTGAGCCGTAAACGAAATCATTGAAAGAATAGTACTACCTGCATGGAGAATTTTCTTTGTGTCACCTTCCCATACAAAAGAATAAGTTAACTAAAAACAGTATGACAAATTTATTTACAATGAACTAAATAATACTAACCAATAAATAATGTACGTTACTATTTTTCTGGGACTGCTTCAGAGTCTTTTGTCGAAGGCTTCAATGTCATATCCTTATCATAATCAGTCACGGAAGGCCCCAAAAAGAAAATTATTAACATAACAACAAAACAATATGAATACAATTCTAGTCGCTGGACACGTCTAAGATGAGCCTGATGACCAGCTTGCCTGGCATATTCTTTCTTAGCTGCCTGCCTGCGAGCGAACGAGGCGCCGTAATGTGCTTGTGCCCACGCGTCGAAATTGTAGATAGTCGAGCGCTCAGAAACTGTTGGTGGCCTACTTCGGTGCTGGCGAGACTCGTAGAACTTCGAATACGTTTCATCTACTTCCTGGTTGACGGTACTAGCCGCTTCCTCACTACCTCTGTGTAATATTCCCTTATCATACCTTTTTCGCAGTCCTAAATTTCCCAGTACTTCATAGGCTTCAGTGATGTCTCTGAACTTCGTAGCAGCTTCCTGGCTGCCTTCGTTCTTGTCAGGATGGTAAATTTTGGAGAGTTTATAGTAAGCTGTTTTTATTTCTGCTTGCGTTGCTTTAGGTGTCAATCCCAAAGAATCATAAAATGATTTTGAAAGTTTGGGATATATAGAAAACAGTCTGACATTCTGTACGAAATTTATCCATACATTACGTCTGTGTAAAGTTAACATAGTTGCCATACTACGGAATACGTGAAAATTTCATGTTCATGAAAGTAATAAATAAAACAAAAAACAGCATCAGAAAGCCTCCTGCTCCTATTTACAAAACAGCATAACCTCAATCAACTCTTCAACTTCAACTAAACTCCATGTTTATATGATTAAGGGCCTTCGGCTATACATTTGAGACCCTCTATGGCCGTGCTTGAGACATACAACTGGAAATATAATATCCAAAAGTACGCCATCTTGGACTAAAATAATTTTTTTTTGCAATAGACGGCTTGGCCGGTGACGTCACAAGATGAGTATCGCTCCGAGCATCAGCTGTTTCTGTACAAACGTTCGTCAAAATGCCATATGAATAGTGTTACTTGGACTGGTTAACATTGTATAAATAGTACAAAAATGCATGTACGGTACTTGCAATAGCGAGTTTAGGTATCGCTAATAGAAATATATGAAGGACATAATTTCGTTTTACTCCGAATATCCTTGTAAAGAGTCTAGTCACTCGTGGTCGCTATCCATAATTTGAGCCGAGGACTAGATCACAGCCCCAGACGGCTGCTAAAATGTTTGGGCCTATAACTAAAACATTCACTTTTTTACCATTCCCTTTCAGGACAGTGTCTGTGAACACTGCAATAAAGTTACAGTAGCTAACTTCAACCCATTCGACTTTCTTAGAAGACAAGCACTAAAAAAAGTGCACTCGTAATTCCGAATTTCGACTCGGAAGGTATAAAGTAGGGCATTATTAATTTTAATAAACTATGTGAAAAATAAAGATACACCCAAATAGTCTGCAAGATGAAAGAAATGAAATAAATAACTACTTAGCCCTACAAAACCTGACAAATAACATTGACCAACATTTTAAATATTCTGACTATTGTCCACGATTTCAGCAGGCCCTAATATTCCACAGCAGCTTTGCCTAGATGAAATAGGTACTGTAGGTATTGTTTTAATATCACATACATACACACATATTATTTTTGTATTTGTCCTTTTTAAAAATTCGGTTTTGCTACCCTCCCATAGCAAGCCACAGTACATGAGCCATCGTCTCAACTCTCCAACTAACATATCGTCTACATTTATACAGACAAACAAGGCTCCATGAACATTATTTGGTCTGAGACGTATCAAACACCGCCGAATCCATGATTTATATAAGTTATTTTCTGACTATTTAAAGAAAATAAATCGTCCGCCCATTCAAATGCAGCAGTCTGTCGCGATTGTTTGTACTTTGACAGCTGATTCTACCCATGATTCAATGTGCGAATGCTCCGGGCCAAGCCGTCTATTGGCCTATATTTACCATAGATTATGACGTAGCCAGTTCACATTATATATATATATATATACACACACACACACACACAATATTTACCATTTATTGGGTAAAAATCAAGAATCACTACTAATGCGAAAACTATAGAAATGTACTAATTCCGATTGATTTCAATGAATACTAACAGAAATTAGTAGTTGCGATTAATAATTATGCCTTCATTCAGCCAACTCGCTAGTGGAGACGGCTATGAAGGTCAGGTAAATTGTGGGGTAAAAGTACTTAAATCAGTAATAAATAACTGAAATTTATTATTTACGATTAATTTTACATAAATACAAGAAATAAACATGCACGACTACAGAAAGTCTGCCTTAAAAAAACTAGATAGTGTTTGTTTGTTTTATTGCATCCATACCTATGATCTTCTTTCTGTACCTAATGGTACAAATTGACGTGTGCTCAACAGCCCACGCGTACATCGCGACCGTTCATGAACACACACAAGCATCACGGGCAGTATTCACGACAACGACTCACGGTATTCGGAAGGCACCCTGCATGCGGCCGGTACTGAGGGGACCAACTGAGCGCTCAAGTTAATATGGACACGTGGTTAGCAAGCAAACACAAAAGAAAGTGCAAGTATTTAAAGAAAAACAACAAAGTAACACCACCGCAACACACCCCAACGCCAGCTAAACGAGGGACATTGGTCGTTACAAGCATTACGCCGTCGCTGATCACGACGTGCATGAATGCCGGAACGAATGTTGCTTGAAACAGACAGTGCGGGAGTTGCTAGGGCAAAGTAAGTATGGAGAGGCAGTCTCCATATTCTTAGCAAATTATTGAGCACCCACAACTAGGGCAAACAAATTTATTACGTAAAGTGCTTCAAAATTGTTCAACGACGCTGGACCACTGAGAGCGGCCCAGACCAACAACCTAGCAACTACAAAGACAGCACAATGCGACAGCAAATCTTATACTTAAAATAAGAATAGTGATTAATGTGTTACCTATATCAAAGTGTTCTACGTGTGTTAGAATAATAAACAGTGCCAGCTCGACTTAGAGAGGCAGCTTAACAAGCCAACAGGAGTAGAAGGCACAAATAAATTAATTTCCCTATGTAAGTTATGCAATTTCAGCAAACCCAATTATGTTAACATCTCCAAGGGCTCAATTAAGTCTCATGTAAATTTTAGAGTCTTTTTATGTATACAACTTCAACACAACATGCTTAAAGTGGCCAAGCGAATAGTTCTGGTGGGCGCTCTCAGCTACTAGCGGGAGTGGGCGCCATTGCTCGGTAGTCTTGTCTCGGGCGTGTAGGAGGTCGGCCACGTGTATGCGGCTCCTGGACCATCACCGTATCTTGTCGTATCATGTAGTTGCAATAGTGATTTTTTTCTAGTATTTTCAGGAACTTAGTAATGTAACAGTAATTTAATCGTCCAGGAGTAGAGTCACCTCCATCCTTGCAAGCTCATGCGCCCAGGGGTTTATCTTTTCAATGTAACTACACCATCGCGTAACTAGTGTCCACGTTTACCGTGTTAGCCACCCACCGGCTATAGACATGGGGACCGCTTAAGGCACGTACGTGCGATATACAGTATGCCAATAATAACGCAATAAACCAGTGGTGAAACCTATTCATGCGGGTAAGTTATTTGGCCACGGCCACTTCATGGTTCTTCGGGAGCTGGTCCTACCAACCAGCCGCTTTCCAGCCTCACAATAACATACATCTCGATGTGGAGGATACAGAGGAGACTCGCCACACGGGCGGTAGACCCACGACTGTCACCAACAGCAGCCGGCACCCTCCAGGGCGTAAGTACGACGCTCTCACCCCCTCTGCCCTCACAATCCAACACGTCAAAATATATTGGACAAGTAATAATTTACATAGGATAAATATATACATATCTTCATTATACTTGAACAAATGTGTCAACCCTGGCGAGAGACACTTTACATACAAATAAATAAGCTAAGCCGAAATGAGTTTTAATACGACGGGAAATAATTAATAAAAGAATTTTGAAAACACTAACACTATTTTTGATCACATGCTTGGAAAGTCCGCAGGCGATAATCCAACTTGGGTCGGAGAATTCCGGTGGGTGGCGGTGATGACCTCTGGTATGGCACATGTCCAGGAGTAGGATTTATTTGCTTTAACATACTCCATTGCGAAATAAATAAGACAAGAAAACATAAATACACAGAGTATACTTTAGTCATCCTGATGACTAAAGCATACTCTGATTATGTATGTTTTCTTGTCTTATTTTTAGTTTTATTTTGACAGTCATTTATTTCGCAATGGAATATGTCCAAGCAAATAAATCCAGTCATGCACTACCATTGCACAGTTCTTTCAAAGATCAGTATATGGTAGCATAGACTCCCTACCTTGTGACGTCAGGTGACGTGCAAGCGGCAACAAGGGCTCGTGGTCACACAGTACGGCATCAGGACCTGCATGCTTTCATAGAAGACTACGAGAACCGCCTGCAATGATATGGAGTTGAGAGCAAGGAGTGGCCGAGCATTGTGGGCGCACAGCTGACAGGCAGTGCACTCACCTGGTGAGGTCCATCACGGAGTACAACATGACTTGGGGACAGTTCGTCAACAATTTTTCAACCAGATACACAACCATGCGGGCAGTTCTTCAGACACAGTTAAGTATTTTCACCGAATATCAATAGACCAGTGAGGACTTAGAGGCATTCATTCGCAGCAAGGTAAATTTAGTAGCACGGTTTTATCCGCACGATGCAACCATGGATGTATTGGAGGTAGTACTACAGACCGTGCGCTCAGAGTTTAGATCAGCACTACGTTCAGCCATCTACCATGGACTGGTAAGCTTTGTCAGGATAGTTATTGGAGTGTCGCGATACATCGCCATGGTCAAACGCACATCACGCAAACCACCCTCGACAGGCGAGGATCTGTGCATGGAGGAACACCACATGAGACCACCGGAGGGAAGATAAACAACCACCCGACCAGCAGGGTGAACATCGATACCGCCAGACCAGAACCAAAACTTTAACAACAGGGCCACACCCCCTCAGCAACCCCTACCAGCATGTGCTGACAGAAGCGTGCCATTGTCCAGGGCAACAGTTCCACTGGCACTCGGAATGCCCAAAATGCTGTGAAGCCATTCCAGGAAATGGAAACCAGGGGCACGGAGGCCCCTTGGCAATGCTCCCAGTCACACGACAACCACAAGTACTATAACAACATGTTGTCCATGTCCGTACCCAGATCAAATATTTCGAAACACGCAAAATTGTAACAACTTGTTACGCATCCCAGTGATCATTAATGATAAGAAGACAGTCGTGCTAATCGACACTGCAGTTTCCCACAATTTTCTAATTGAAAAATTTTTACAGTTTGAAATTGTAATACAGTATGATCAATGTGCGCAACTCACCACTCAAAATATGACCGGATATATTCACGATGCGGTAACATAAACACGTACATCCGCAAGGAACAGATGTCAGTGCCAGTACTTGTCAACCGGGACCTCCTCGAGGACGTGATTTTGGGGGTACTCTGGCTAGTGGAGCAAAGTGCCGTTATAGAGTAATCACAGGAGCGCATTCATTTTGGCAACAAACAATGGAAAACAGTGTACCACCTAGGATACCACAAGCCTACCACCATAGCAGCCGCCCACCTACAGAGGTTCGACAAAATGGAACAACAACCACGGTTGAACCTGCTTACCACCACCGTCAGCTCAACAGTTACACATGCGTGTGTGTGAGTCGCAACGTCATGACAACATTGCACAGCATTGGACTCAAGAACGCACGAGGTGCGCACTCACACAATGGCGAGTAGTGGACGACCAATTGCAAGTCTTGCCTCATGGGTGCAAACAGATGTGGAAGATCTACGTGCCTGAAATACATCCTCCAGTACACACTATACCCTGTGGGTGCCATCGCATGAACTTACAGATGTCAATTCTATCGATTTCTTCAAATGAGAGCCTCGCTAATCAACCCCCACTCCTTCCTACCCCTTTTCACCTCTCTGCCTCCCCTCTCTTGCTCCTCTACTGCTGTCTGCCTCTTCTCATCTTTCTCCCCTCCTGGGTCGGATTGGCCGACCGCTCTAGGAGAGTAGGCTGGCTTTACTTGGACAGCTGGCAACAAGGGTGACAGGCTTCTTTCTCCTCTTCCCCCTCCCACTGCAGGTCAGCGAGGAAAATTAGGTACCTTTCACTATGTATACTAGTGTTTTTTTCTATTTAGATAATTTCTGCAAAGGTCTGTATGTTTATTCCATATTTAGTAAGCTCCACTTATTATCATCATTGTCAAGGAAAACTATCGCGGAATATTATGTCTAATCCTTAACCTTTTAGTTCTTTACTCATCATGCAGACTATTTATCTTTTGATAATAAGACTTCCGATTTTCTCTATTTTCTACTTATTGCAGTAATTAAGGTTCGCAAGCCTTTCTTTTGCATTACTGTCTCTCGCTGTCATGCATATCCTTGCGCCCATTTGGACTCTATTTTACCTGGTGTTTGCTCATAAGGTTCATGGAATTGATCGCTCGTAGTGAGCATGAAAAGTTCTAGTAACTGCTTCGAATCTGGTCCGTGTTTTGTACTAAACATGTTATATATAGTTAGTTAATATTATTGCTTCATGGCCTTATTGGTTAGTATTTGCACTTTGTAATAAACAATTATTTGCCTAAGGTAACATAAACTGTGAGACGACATTCGATTGTTCAGTTGAATATTTTGTTTTATTTTGTGTTGTTGAATGAGGTAAAATGTTTGAATCAAAAATTGTTTTCTCTGTATTGTAAATAGCTTTTATTTACAAATGTATTTATATAAATTTTTTAGTTCTGGAGTAATTAGCAACACTGAAGATACACTCAAAACGAATTGTACATCAATAAATCTAACTGAGGTGGAGCTACAATCAAGCTTAGACCTAGTCATTATCAGTGTTTATCTGCAAACAAATGTGGTAAATATGTTTATGGGATTTGCTGCCATATTGCGGAAATAGTTTGGGATATCCTCTGTAAAGAATAATGCCTCCTGCTTATTCAGCCTTGTCCCCTGAAACCTCTTGTTGCAAGCTGGTGCATCTGTACGACAAACGCCTCAATCTGCACAGTGATTTGTGGATAAATAGTGTAAAGATGTACGATTCTTTTGACATTAAAATAATTTCTAATTCATTCCCATTTTTTTTATTACAGCCGATCAAAGGTTGAAAAAATAATAACCTTCTTAGTTGCAGGCACGATTATTTCGCGTATTGATTCTAGGTCAGGTTGAAAGTCAATAAGGTATACTTCACTCATCCTGTGATTAGATGAGAGCGGTTTTTACACACATTTGACGACTGCAAGCCAGTTATAAATCAGGAAAAAAGTCGTGGGAGATTTCACATGCTACAAGTTTGTACTGATAGAAACCAATGGATATTCGGCTTTAACCGGTACACATATAGAACTGAGAAGTCTAGGCTGTTGCCAAATGAATACACGAAATACTTATGCCTCTATTTATTGGTAGAGACCTAAAAAATTCGCGTTTTCTGTTAGGCGCAAGCTAGAATCTCAGCAGCTATAGGTCTGTATCACGTTCACAATTGGTCGTTGACTTACTCGACACTTTCTGGAAGTAGCTGAGCCAATAATAAAACTACAAAGAAATACAGGCGAATTTCACAGTGTCAGCGAGCATCTAATAAACAGCTCCCGTCTGCACGATTTCACAAATATTCATGTAAACTAACCTACAGGTCAGTGAACCCGCGAATTTTTCCGGCTTCTATTTATAGGTGATCGGCAACTCTACAATGGAACTTTCAATCATTAGATAGAAGCTTCTCCGCGACACACCGCGAAACTATGGTCCAACAGGAGACGTAGAACAAGACTACACACACTTTTGGATTCTAGTCCAATACCAAAAAATTAAGCGACTTTCGGACGTTCCTACAAAAAAAAGGAAGCCTTTTCACATCGTGTTCATTTCGTGTACAGCTGCAGTCACTAGTGCCAGTTGGTGTTTATGAACTCAAAGAGACAAAGCATACCTTTCTTTTCGAACCATAACAGTCCATTTATCATGGTGTACAGTTGCATGTGCGAAAATTACAAAAATACGAGTAAATAATTCCAAGCTGTGTAGAAGATGTCCTTGAAATGTGTGAAAAAGTTTTTGGTACTGTAAATTGGGGTTACATTGAACCTGCAAAGTAACTGTGCCGCTCAGTACAGTAGATTCGAGGTCATTTGGTAAAGACAGATAAAGGGTGTCAAGTCGCATCAGGGGCGTATCCAGGATTTTTTTTCGGTTCGGGGTGTAGGGGGGAGAGAGCTGATGAGTATTAGTATTGTCACTATTCTCCGTTCACTCTAAGTTGAGTTTTAGGATAAACAAAGCAAATTATAAACAAACATGTTCATTGGCTGCCGACCGCCGTCCACCGTGATCTTGCATAAGAAATAGTTCTTTGTTATCTGTCGTGTACATATAAATGTACTATTCCATCACTTAATAAGAGAGTTTTATTAACAAATATCTAAAATATACAGACGTTGCAAACACAATCTACGACGCTATATGTTTATTACTAAAATTATGGTTAGTGTATGACATGTCCGTACAGTTGGTTCACGAGTTATTTAACGACTGACGTACTGTTAAACGTACGAGTTTCTTGGTACACTTGCCAGTATTTAGAGATGTACGATACTCTGAATATACCAAAAGTTTAGTTCAGTAATAATAACCACGGTAAAAATAAGCCAGAAATATCACAATCAGACGTGTTATAATTTTTAAAAGTATTTTTGGACATTAACGCGTCAATGTTGTGGCTACTGCGAATGGTTTCTCCGCGTATCCATTTTCCGTTCCAGTTCGTCCAAACCAAAATTCCTTGATCTATTTTGTTCCGTTCCTGCGGGTTAGGTTATGTGACACTGGACGTGAACAGTAAAAAATATGTTGCATGGTTTTCGAAACATGGATATATGTCTTCATTACTAAACAAACTGTGGTGATGTGTATTAGGCAAGAATAAAAATCTCGCATAACATTCATTACAATAAAAAAAATATCGAATATGTGTAGTGAATTATCGACAGTGTGCTTGGTGATTTATAAAATGTAATTTTTCCAAAACGAAGTATAAAATTATCCAGGAGGGCTTTAACGTAAGTTCAAGCACATTTTGTTGAAAACTTTTTTCTGCATGTAGTACCAAATTTTCGTTACGGTAGTACCAGAATATTTGAATACGATCGTTAGTCATGGCTTGATATTTACAATTAAATTTTGAAATATACTGTAATTGTACATGATGTCAATATTTTTATCAAGTTTTTATATAATTCTTGTTTCCGTAAGTCGATAACACGTACGAAATTTTCACGCAGTATTGTTTTAATATATAGGGCGTTGTTGTTTCCTATGATGCCGACTGTACACAGTTTTGTCGGTTGGAAATAGTACGTCGGCGCGCTGCACAAATTGAGCCAATTAGAAGCTAGCGAAGTGCAATAATATTGCGTTGTTTGTTTACTTCAGAACTCAACTAAGAGTGAACAGAGAATAGAAGTACATCATTCACAGGGTACAGAGAAAGGACAGTAAAATACAGAAGTGTATGAACTATTAACGGAATCTCACCCATATATATATATATATATATATATATATATATATATATATATATATATATATATATATATACTATACACACATTTGCAATAGATTAACGCCATAATCATATCTTTGTTGATATATATATATATATATATATATATATATATATATATATATATAGTGTCACAATGTTATTTAAATTGTTACAATTTAACTCAATACATTGGAAATTAGTTTAGCTTTTCACCAAAACATTATATTATACTAATCAGATAACACAGTACAATATTTTCAATATACTACGCAGGTAAGACAGTAAATTCACGGAACAACACATTGTATGAGAAATGTTTCATGTCAATTAAATGTCCATTCAAATTAAACATATATGGCATTTATGACATTCCTCAGCCACATTACGAAAATAATTTAACAGTTAAAAAGGTAAATTGTAGAAAAAATAAAGACATTTTTAACACTCATATAACTACTGTAGAGTATACGAATTAAAAAATGTTATTATTCCAATATATATTTAAACCAAAAAAGACAGAATATCACACATCAAAGCACAAAATTCAGTTTTCTTGCTTTACCACAGTTCACAAACTTACTGATCACAGGCTCCTTGAAATGTAAATATATCTCTATGAATGGAAAGCAAAGCAAGTCCTTCAAGATGCGATTCTGAAACAGTGCTCCTTAAATAAGTTTTTAGTCTCCTTAGAGTATTAAAACTTCGTTCTGCTGTTGCAGTAGAAACTGGAATCACAATCAGTATTTTTATCATTTCATGAACGTTTGGATAAACATCCGGATGTGACTTACACAAAGCACCTATTGCAGTAGCACGTCTTGCACTTTCATTAACTGCTGTCCATTTTGTCTTTTAGATTGCATTAAGTATCTCTAGCTTTTTCCCAGCATAACACAACATAACCTAACTTCACAAAATCTGACGCCGTCTGGCGAGACCACGAGCACTTGTTGCCGCTTGCACGTCTCCTGACATCACAAGGTAGGGAGTCGATGCTATCATACACCCCTGGCCATGTGCCAACAACAGAGGCCATCACCGCCGCCCGCGCGAATTCTCCAACCCTCATTGGATTTTCGACCACGGACTTTCCAAGCGTGTGATTGACAATAGTGTTAGTGTTTTTCAAAATTCTTTTATTAATTATTTCCCGTTTTATTTAAACCCATTTCGGCTTAGCTTCAAGTGTTTATTAATTTGTATATAAAATATCTCTTGCCAAGGTTGACGACTCCGGCAGTCCGGGTCGCCACCCCTACGCTAATTTAAGAGCAGGAAAATAAATTTCCCCCAACTGCCTTCCCCACCCTCACAATTTAAAGTGTGTGATATTCAGCCAGCCAGCATAGCAGCCTGTCCAAGGCCTAATTATGTATTTTCACAGCATAAACATTTTCTACATCACCAACTAATTCGCAGACGGATCCTTTCTGAACGCACTTCAAAATAGACATTCTCACTAATTAATACAAATGAGGACTTAATTAACCCTCATTCATTATTCTCGCCACATGGCAAATCATTCCAGTGCCTTGTAATCATGCTTTGTAAATACTATGTTTTCATTCCCATTCCACCAGGGGAGTTTCATATTTGGCGGGCGTAGAGGGACGGCCTCCCTCTTGCACGCGCTAAATAAGTGAGTCTTCGTATCAAAGGGCAACGCGCCGGTCGCGTAAGACCCAGCGCTCCAGGGAGAATTCAACTTTTGCTCTCCGACAAGTTTTTCATGCCGTAGCTAGTTAATATATCTAAACCGTTTTATTTTCTCACCCAGGAAGCACCGACTCGGGGAAGACTCGTGCCCCCCGCGTAATTTCGTACCTTTGCAATTGTTTTAATATAACAATTACCGACACACCTTAATTGGTGCTTCAGCCCCAGTGAGGCTTCATGTCGCTAGCCCGTTTATTTTGTTTGTATCACGCTCATCTTCTAGTACAATACAACAATCTTGTGTTACTATGTATTGGTGAGTGTTATTTACTTCTCGTTACGTGTCTTATTATATATATTAGTGTCCAGGATGACCCCACAGTCCAGCTATACTTAGTGCCTATTTCATGTGTGTAACAAGGGTGTTCTGTTTGCCCTACACAACAGAATGTGGTTTCAACTACGCCGACGTCCGTACATAAGGTAATGGTCCAGGCTTTTCAACCACGACCCGCGTTGTAAGAGTCTCTCGTGCTAGTCCGAGTAAACTGACTACGCTGGCGCCCATTCTTTCACCGTACTTGAATGTTCTCGCAGCCTTATGTACCCCGGACAACGTCACATCCCCCAGTCTAACCTTACATAACAACCCTAACAAATTCAACCAAAACCAACCTAACAAAACATAATACAACCCAACCTAACCTAACCGAACCCAATCTAAACTAACCCAACCCAACCTAAGCCAACCTAACCCAATATAACTTAGCTAAACTAACCAAACCTAAACCAAGCTAATCTAACCCAACCTAACCAAACCTAACAAAAAATAATCCAAGATAACCTTACCTAAACCTAACTAAACCCAACCCACCCTAACCCAACCCAAGCTAACCTAACCCAATCTAACCTAACCTAACCTAAACCAAGCTAACCTAACCCAACCTTAGCCAACATAACCTAACTCAACCTAACCTAACCCAATCTAAACACATATCAACTTAACCTACCCTTATTTGCACTAAGTTGCACATAGTGTACAAAGGGTCACACTGTGCGCTAAGCTACACTTTCAATAACAAAGTTACAACTTCCCGTACTAAGTTAGTCTTAGTTGCACTTTCTTGCACTAAGTTGCACTTTCTTGCACTAAGCTGCAATTTCTTGCACTAAGTTGCACTTCCTTTCACTACGTTTCACTTTCTTGCACTAAGTTGCACTTTCACTGAGAATTACTAGTTTGCACCCAACCTAAATAAACCTAACAAAACCTAATATTATCTAACCTAACCCAATCTAACCTAATCCAAGCCAACCTTATCAAAGCCCACCTAACCTAACTCAACCTAGCCCAACCTAACCTAACCCAAGCTAACCTAACCCAACCTAACCCTTATTCTAAATCTAAACTAACCAAACCCAACCCACCCTAACCCAATCCAACCTAACCCAACCTAAAACAACCTAACCTAACCCAACCTAAACCAACCTACCCTAACGCAACCTAACTTAACCTACCCTATTCTAACCCAACCTAACTTAACCTACCCTATTCTAACCCAACCTAACCTAACCCAAGATAACCTAACCCAGACTAACCTAACAAAAACTAATCTAACCCAAACTAATCTAACCCAACCTAACCTAACCCAATCAAATCTATCCCAACCTAACCTAATGTTACCTAACCTAACCCTTAACCTAAACCTAACCCAAGCTAACCCAACTTAACCTAACCCATGCTAATCCAACCCAGACTTATCCAACCTAATCTAACTCAATCTAACCTAACCCAATCTAAACACATACCAAAAATCACCTACCCTTGCTTGCAGTAGGTTGTACATAGTGTACATGCAAAGGGTCACACTGTGCACTAAGCTACACTTTCTAGAGCAAAGTTACGCCTTCCTGCTAAAAGTTACACTTAGTTGCACTTACTTGCACTAATTTGCCTTTACTTGCACTAAGTTGCAATTTCTTACACTAAGTTGCACTTTCTTTCACTAAGTTTCACTTTCTTGCACTAAGTTGCACTTTCATTAAGAATTACTAGTATGCACCTAACCTAAATAAACCTAACAAAACCTAATACTATCCAACATAATCTAACCCAACCTAAACTAATCCAACCCAACCTTATCAAAGCAACCTAACCTAACATAACACAACCTAACCTAGCCAAACCTAATATAACACAACCTAACCAAACCTAACTCAACCTAACAAAAACCCAACCAAACCGAACCAAAAACAAACCGAACCGAACCAAAACCAAACCCAAACTAACCAAACACAAACTAACCAAACCCAAACTAACCAAACCCAACCTAACCAAACCCAACCTAACAAAACCAAACCTAACAAAACCAAACCTAACCAAACCCAACCTAGTCCAACATAACCTAACCCAACCCAATCTAAATCAACCTAAACTGACCCAAGCTAACCAAACCCAACCGAACATAATCCTTAATCTAAATATAACTTAATCAAACCCAACCACCCTAAACCAACTCAACCTAACCCAACTTAACCTAACCCGACCTAACCCTTAGCCTAAATCTAAACTAACCTAACCAGACCCAAGCCACCCTAACACAAACCAACCTAACCCAAACCAAGTTAACCTAACCCAACCTAACAAAAACTAACTTAACCTAACCTAACACAACCTAACTCAACCTAACCTAACCCAAACTAACCTAACTCAACCTAACCTAATGTTACCAAACCTAACCCTTAACCTAAACCTAACCCAAGCTAATCCAAACCAGCCTTATCCAACCTAACCTAACTAAAACTAACCTAACCCAATCATAACACATACCAACTTCACCTACCCTTGCTTGCACTAAGTTGCACATAGTGTACAAGGGTCACATTAAGCACTAAGCTAAACTTTCAAGAACTAAGTTACACCTTTCTGCACTAAGTTGCACTTTCTTGCACTAAGTTACACTTTCTTGCACTAAGTTGCACTTTCTTGCACTAAGTTGCACTTTCTTGCACTAAGTTGAACTTTCATGCACTAAGTTGCACTTTTTGCACTAAGTTGCACTTTCTTGCACTAAGTTGCACTTTCTTGCACTAAGTTGCACTTTCATTAAAATTACTAGTTTGCACCCAACATAACATAACCTAGCAAAACCTAATATTATTTCATCTGACCTAACCCAACCTAACCTAATCCAACTTCACCTAACCCAACCCAACCTTATCAAAGATAACCTAACTTAACCCAACCTAACCTAACCCTACCTAACCTAACCCTACCGAACCTAACCTTACCCAACCTAACATAATCCAACACAACCTAACCTAACACAACCTAACCTAACACAACCTAAACTAACACAACCTAACGTAACCCAACCTAACGTAACCCAACCTAACGTAACCCAACCTAACGTAACCCAACCTAACGTAACCCTACCTAACGTAACCCAACCTAACCTAACCCAAGAAAACCTAATCCAAAATGACCTAACCCAACCTAACCTAATGCAAACTAATCTAACCCAATCTAATCTAACCTAACCTAACCCAAACAAACCTATCCTAACCTAATGTTACCTAACCTAACCCTTAACCTAAACCTAACCCAAGCTAACCTACCCAAGCTAACCCAACTTAACCTATCCCATGCTAATTTAACCCAGCCTTATCCAAACTATTCTAACTCAATCTAACCTAACCCAATCTAAACACATACCAAATTCACCTATCCTTGCTTGCACTAAGTTGTACATAGTGTACAAAGGGTCTCACTGTGCACTAAGCTACACTTTCTAGAACAAAGTTACACCTTCCTGCTCTAAGTTACACTTAGTTGCACTTGCACTAATTTGCCTTTTCTTGCACTAATTTGCCTTTTCTTGCCCTAAGTTGCTATTTCTTACACTAAGTTGCACTTTCTTTCAATAAGTATCACTTTACTGCACTAAGTTGCACTTTCACTAAGAATTACAAGTTTGCACCCAACCTAAATAAACCTAACAAAACCTAATACTATCCAACCTAACCTAAACCAACCTAACCTAATCCAACCCAACCTTTTCAAAGCAACCTAACCTAACATATAACAACCTAACCCAACCTAACCTAACCAAACCTAACTCAACCTAATCAAACCCAACCAAACCGAACCTAACCAAACCCAAACTAACCAAACCCAACCTAGTCCAACCTAACCTAACCCAACCTAATCCAACCCAACCTAACCTGACCCAAAACTAACCTAACCCAACCTAATCCTTAATCTAAATCTAACCTAATCAAACCCAACCACCCTAACCCAACACAACCTAACCTAACCCGACCTAACCCTTAACCTAAATCTAAACTAACCTAAACAAACACAACCCACCCTAACAAAACAACCTAACCCAACCCAAGCTAACCTAACCCAACTTAACCTAACCCAACCTAACCTAACCCAACCTAACCTTACCCAAACTAACCTAACCCAACCTAACCCAACCTAACCTAACCCAACCTAACCCAAACTAACCTAACCCAACCTAAACCTAACCTAACCCAACCTAACCCAACCTAACCTAACCCAAACTAACCTAACCCAACCTAACCTAATGTTACCTAACCCTTAACCTAAACCTAACCTAACCCAACTTAACCCAACCCAAGCTAATCCAACCCAGCCTTATCCAACCTAACCTAACTCAACCTAACCTAATCTAAACACATATCAACTTCACCTACCCTTGCTTGCACTAAGTTGCACATAGTGTACAAGGGTCACATTAAGCACTAAGCTACACTTTCAAAAACTAAGTTATATATTTTTGCACTAAGTTACACTAAGTTGTACTTTCTTGCACTAAGTTGCACTTTCTTGCACTAAGTTGCACTTTCTTGCATTAAGATGCACTTTCTTGCACTAAGTTGCACTTTCTTGCACTAAGTTGCACTTTCTTGCATTAAGTTGCATTTCCTTGCACTAAGTTGCACTTTCTAGCACTAAGTTGCACTTTCTAGCACTAAGTTGCACTTTCATTCACTAAGTTCAATTTTCTTGCACTAAGTTCCACTTTCTTGCACTAAGTTGCATTTACTTGCACTAAGTTGCACTTACTTGCACTAAGTTGCACTTACTTGCACTAAGTTGCACTTACTTGCACTAAGTTGCACTTTCTTGCACTAAGTTGCACTTTCTTGCACTAAGTTGCACTTTCTTGCACTAAGTTGCACTTTCTTGCACTAAGTTGCACTAAGTTGCAATTTCTTGCACTAAGTTGCACTTTCTTGCACTAAGTTGCATTTCCTTGCACTAAGTTGCTCTTTCTTGCACTAAGTTGCATTTTCTAGCACTAAATTTCACTTTCACTAAAATTACTAGTTTGCACCCAACCTAACATATCCTAGCAAAACCTAATATTATTTCATCTGACCTAACCCAACCTAGGCCAACTTCACCTAACCCAACCCTATCAAAGAAAACCTAACTTAACCCAACCCAACCTATCACAACCTAACCTAACCCTACCTAACCTTACCCAACCTAACCTAATGTAATCCAACACAACCTAACCTAACACAACCTTACCTAACACAACCTTACCTAACACAACCTAACCTAACACAACCTAAACTAACCCAACCTAACCTAAGCCAACTTAACTTAACCCAAGATAACCTAACCCAAAATAACCTATTCCAAGATAACCTAACCCAACCTAACACAAACTAACCTAACCCAAACTAATCTAACTCAACCTAACCCAAACTAACCTAACCCAAACTAACCTATCCCAACCTAACCTAATGTTAGCTAACCCTTAACCTAAACCTAACCCAAGCTAACCTACCCAAGCTAACCCAACTTAACCTATCCCATGCTAATCCAACCCAGCCTTATCCAACCTAATCTAACTCAATCCAACCTAACCCATGTAAGTTGCACTTTCTTGCACAAAGTTGCACTTTCTTGCACAAAGTGTCACTTTCTTGCACTAAGTTGCACTTTCATGCACTAAGTTGCACTTTCTTGTACTAAGTTGCATTTTATTGCACTAAGTTGCATTTTATTGCACTAAGTTGCACTTTCACTAAAATTACTAGTTTGCACCCAACCTTACATAACCTAGCAAAACCTAATATTTCATCTGACCTAACCCAACCTTACCAAATCCAACTTCACCTAATCTAACCCAACCTTAATTAAAATTAATGTAACTTAACCCAACCTAACCCAACCTAACCTAACCCAACCTAACCTAACCCAACCTAACCTAACCCAACCTAACCTAACCCAACCTAACCAAACCCAATCTAACCAAACCCAACAATGTAATATAATCCAACTTAACCTAAACACATGCCATCTTTACCTAACCTTGCTTGCACCATATTGCACATACTTGCACTAATTTGCAATTTTTGCACTAACTTGAACTAAAATGAACCACTTTGCATTGAAATACCCTAACTTGCACTGAGTTGCACTAACATGCTCTTAGTCACATTATCTTGCACCAAATGGCACTATCTAACACCAATATGCACTATATTGTACCAAAATGTTCTAACTAGTAATAAGTCACATCAGCTTGCAACTATTTCTAGCTTGCGTCGTATCTAACCCAATGTAACCTAATCTATCCCAGTCTAAACTAACACAGCCTAACCTCTTCTAACACTACCTAAACCAACCTTACCTAACATATCCTAACCCAATCTAGTTATCTTGAATCAACTTCCACCTTGTGAACCAACTGCTCTAAGTCGCACATTCTTGCACTGAGTTGCACTTAGTTTCACTATCTTGCTCTAAGTATTACTATATCGCATTATGTTACACTAGCTTGCACTAAGTATCACTAGCTTTCATCGACTCTAACCCAACATTACCATACCCAACCTAACTCAACCTAACCTAACCAAACTTAGTTGCTCTAAACTTCACCTAACCTCTCTTATATTGTTCCACCAGCTTACATTAAAAGCACTATCTCGATATACATTGCACTAAGTTGCACAAAGTTATGTACCCACAGGAACGGATGTTGAATGTATTGTACGATAGATACATTAATTCATCATGTAATTAAAAACGAGAACTAGAATGACAGTAGTAGGTACATAGAAATGGCACACGTGGTTATTTAAACAGTATTTTATGTTGTTTACCTCTCTTTCCTATTTCTTACGAAAATCTACTTCTCGAAACTATTCACGTGCTACGGTGTTTGTTTCTAGTAATTTTAACATAATAGTCTTCATTTACGTACTTAAGTGTTGCCAACTTTTATTGTGAAACAGAAGTATTACAACTAGTAATTAGTAATTTGTAACTCTAAATTTTTAGCCAGTAATTTGTAATTTTCTGTGGAATTGGGCCCCTGGTCTATATTACAACTTGTACACTCTTACAAACATTTATGCACTGCACAAGCAGCCTCCGTTTGTAGGGTTCCTCATAGACGTTCTAACGCCAACCCTGTCTAGTTAGCCCTTTAATAAAAAACGACGAAAGAATAATTTCGAAATATGCTATGCAAATACATTTTTCTAATTGTCTATTGGTGTATGACGCAGCAGTAATTTCATTACCGTCTCAAAATTTTAGTACTAAACA
This sequence comes from Medauroidea extradentata, assembly GCA_003012365.1. Lineage (NCBI taxonomy): Eukaryota > Metazoa > Arthropoda > Insecta > Phasmatodea > Phasmatidae > Medauroidea > Medauroidea extradentata. Next base: position 5,906 of record PNEQ01064059.1, on the reverse strand, counting down.
ATAAAAATTCCTAAGAAATCTGTTTGATCAGTCCTAACGCAAATAGTCTTCATAGCATACTGAAGAATAAAGTCTAAGGTTTAGTATTTAGTGACACACACTGAGCTAAGTGGAGCAATTGCAAAACTCTTGTATTTATAATCGCAAGGGCCCAGGTTCAAATTCAGGTCAGGCTATTCTGATATAATTTAGCTCTGTTGTTTACCGAGATAACTCCAGTGGCGGATTTAAGTGACGGCGGAGGGGAGGACCCCCCCCCCCCAAGAACCTGTTGTGTGTTTTTTTTTTTTTTTTTTTTGTGAAGTAAATTGTAGAAATAAATATTTGCAAATAATATTCAACCATGCACAAATATCCACAAATAACTTAATATAAGCAACCGTATAATATGTACATTTTACATGATCATAACTGCAAAATTCAATAATGTTAAACAACATTTCCCCTCTTTTAAGCTCCGTTTTACGTAAGCGAGGCTCGTTCTTGCTCGAAAAGCGCTCTGTGCTGTGAGGATATATTTCCTGTTTTTTTTTTTTGTCTAACGTCCCTTTCGACACGTTCTCAGAAGGAGGGCGAGTGGTCAGGTCGAAGAGAGACTGGTCAAAACAAGGCCCTGTCATAAATAACAGCCCATACACGTGAGCAGAATTTGGTGGGGTGGGGGAGGCGGAGTGTCTTTACACACTGTCAGTCACTAGTGTGCAGTGAATGAGTGATGGTTTGAAATATATTTGTTGTGAAGTGTTTTACGTTATGTTTAAATGTTGAATACTAACTAGTAAGATAGAGAAAGTAACCTGTTGACATATTTTTAGTAAACTGCATAAACGTGAAGCAACAGGATATGGCGATGCTGATACAATGACAGAGGTTCGATTTTATTAGGGACTTTATACCGTGAAAGCAGTTTAAGATCGTTCTAGCATCAAAAATTCTAAAATTTAATTCGTGCAAAATAGCGTTAATTAATTAGTTAGTATTATAGTATTATGTTACTAGTGACTATATTATCCACTCAAGAACAATATTTTACCGTGGATAGTTTTCCCATAACTATGTGTCAAAATAAAAATTTCGACGTTATGGGAACATATCCCAGCGAAACCTTCATGAATGACAGTAGCTAAATAATTAACACTGAACTTTAATTAATGTCGCGGGTTGTATTCTTACAGCTATAAAAATGCAAAACAACAAACTTTTGTATTAAAAAAAATCTGAAGTAAAGGATTTTTACTAGACTTTCAGAAATGTCTTAAAAATACATTATTTTTATTCTTGTGTCGATAAATTTGAGCGAATAACCATTGGCTCTTGATCCTGCATCGACCTGAGGATGGCAGCTGCAAGATCTGCCGAAACGTTGTCCAAGAAGCAACACAAGACGCGGCTCAATCCCAAAAGCCAAGAAAATTACGACAATGGCCGCGAAAGCCTGCAATCTTTATTGGCTCTTGATATCTAATTTCAGTATGAACGATTTAATTTCGATAAGTCTGTTGGTTTTCGTGGATGTATGTTCTCGTGACAAGAGGCTTTTGAATGAGTGAAGAGATTTTGACCAGTACTTAACAACTAGGTGTTTGTGCTTGTGATGGGTGACATATCAGTATGCCGCAACACCGGTTTGAAGGGGCAGGGTAATCGGAAGATCCCCGAAAAAAAAAAATCGTGGACCAGCAGAACGAAATTTATTGCAAAATTTACCAGGTCGCGCCTATATTTTGTGAGGTCTGGTAGGTTATGATTTCCAATGTGGTTTTTAAGAATTGCATCACAGAATGTAGTGTATCTGTAGTATGTAATAAACACGCCAAGTTTCTAGATTCAAAATGTTTTGTGCAACTTGGTTGTCATTCATTAAAATTACAGTACCTTTTTCAAGAGCTAACACAACAAAAAACATTCGTCTATGCAGAATCTTTAAATTGTACTTAATTTCGGGCGACCTAAAGTTCTGTGGTGTACAGTGTGTGGAGTAACAAGAAGTCGGCAAGTTCAGTTCAAACCAGATAGCAAGCTCTCACTGTCCTCCCGTGGCATTATCGTTATTATGTAAGGTTTGTCTGTTTTGCACTTGATGATTATACACCCGCTAGTCTCAGCAATATGTAGCTAAAATACGTCGAAGGTTACCATGGCGTCGTCAGCAGTTTGCCGCCCTAACTTGTGACGCTTTACAATATTTCTAAATATCCGGTCCGAATACCGCAGCGCAACTCGTAGGCGTCCCTACGCATAAATTGAAAACGCCCGACGGTATCACATGGTCCGTCCATTTCTTGATTTAACATCATCTCTGTAAACGTGTCCGACGCCTGAACTGACTCCCTGGGGCACCCCGGTCCGTCGTTATCTGCGTCTCAATGCGGTTTTCCGCGGCTCGAAAACATCTGTCCCAAAATCTGTCAACGACCTAGCCATGCTCTTGTCTGGCGCCAACTTCCCTGTCGCTTGCCCTGCAGGCGTTGGTTCAGTTGGACCAATTAGGAGGCAGCTTCCGAAAGATGGCCGCGCCCCTCAAGGACACTTTTAACATCCTGTCACAGCCGCATTTATTACATAATTTAATTCAGCTGCACACTTTGACAAATACCCTACATTTATTTTAATTAATTCCTAAAATTCTTCACATTCTAATTATTGTAACTATTAAACATCTTATACACAATAGGCTAGCTTTCCTCCCCTCTCGTCCAGCAGCTAGGGGGATTACATGAGTGTGGGTTGGGGAGGGGGGCGGGCGAGAAGGCCCAGACACTTGCACCTGCTGTTTCCACAAAGATAAATTATTTACATTTCTGTTTTTCCACTTTTGGTTCGTGGGGTGGGTATATATACTTCTTAAGGCTTACTCCCCGCCCACCGTAAGAAAAAGGCTTAAATCCGCCACTGCTGCCATGAGGAGTGAATTTTGCCTTACAATTAAAACAAATAGTTCAAAATAATATATAAACTATGTTATACGTAAATATGTTAAGAAATATCTACAAATGTTATGTTAACTATACACCGTAAAACAATAAAGTGAATGAATGTATTATTTTATCACAGTTGTGGAAATTAGACAACGATTATCAGCAAAACTAAACGTCTACGTAAAAAACATGCCCAGTATATTTTGTTGCCCATTCTTTCAGCTTTATATTGGTATGTCAGTGAACAAGTTAGCGTATTTCGTTAGATCACTAGAGCAGTCCGAGCGTCGCAGTGTACCTGGTTCGGCGCGGCGGACAGGTCGAGCTACTGCTACACAACACTTCTCTCCGCTCGGTTTTGACATCATTGACACTTTGATTTATGATCAGGATGGGTTCTCGCTTTGTTTTATATACTGTCTACAATTCACAAAATAATTTTGCCATTTTTAAATTGTCCATTCGTAGTGATAATTAGTATTATTTTTTATCATAGTCCTCTAATACATACATTAAACATTACATCAAATCACAGACTGCTATGCGTAGCATAAAATGCTACGAAAACCGCTAAAACACAGTTTACGGCACAAAATGAGGAATATAACTACAAAAACAATATAATTATCACTGACATTTTAAAATATGCTGAAAGTGTCCAACATTTTCACATAGTTTAAAAGTCCCTAGGTAGTTTAGTGTTATATTTTCACGTACTGAATGAAATATTGTTCGTAAACGGTAAAACCTTCGAAATTTGTGTTGATTAACTGCCGTGTGTGACCTGTTTGGTTGAAATATTGATATAGATATACAGTGCCACTGGCGGATACGCTGTCAATCTTTGAATTTACAATTAACTTCAGTTTTTGGACAAGACAGTGTTCATTGAGTGCGCTGCCTTTCAGAGTCGTGGCATGAGCAAGGATAGAGATTTACAAGTTAAATTATGATCGGCTGTTCTGTCATTTTTATTGATATCGCTATCGGACAGAAATAATTTCTTCATTTAGAAGAGGGGAATATTGTTATAGCAATAAAATTACAGGAAAAAATCAATGAAATGTTTTAGAATGTTTTTGATAGTATTTTTAAAAGGCTCTAAAATATCTTATAGCAGTGCGGGCCTCACCGAGAAGATCAGAAAAGTCAGTGGTGGGATGTACGTAGCTTAGACAGGTACTGAGCCGCGTAGAATATTAATTAACATATATCTTATATTGCAATCCTTGCTCGCGTCATGGCTCTAAGTAGGCAGTGCCCTAATGCTGGAAGTTTATTTTCAGAGAAGTCTATAAACACATGTACTTTGTTTTACTAAAAATAATTTTTATTGGATAACGTGCATCATATTAAATGAGCAAGAGCTGCTTGAATAAGGAAATTGGCACGAAGTGATATTGTATTTATAATGTATTTTCTAATACTTTGAGCTCACTGTTACAGTGAGGGTTCAAGTGATGTACGTTACGTTGTCACACTGGAGGAGGCCGATGTAGTACCAACCTCTCCGGGTTGCGCACCATGGCCACTTCAGCTTCCACTATGGGTTTGCTCTGGTATCCATCTCCCTGCCTTTGGTTGGAGTGCTGGAATAGTGTTGCTTTCGCCATTGGCGTGTAACTATCTTCCGACTCTATTATTTTCTCTCAATAGTGGGGCGGATAAGCAAAATAATTGTGCACTTTGTGGTAAAAGCATGAAATTTGGAAGAGAGGTACCTCTCAATATTGTTAAAAGATATAGATATTGGGGCACATGTGATCTAACCTCTGAAAGCAATGGCAGCCATTTTCCAATATGGCTGTCAATCGAAATGTGGTATTTGAGAAATTACCAGTTTTTATTGTATTATTGTGGATGAAACATTCATTTGTAATGTATAACATTACAGTCTATTCAGACATGGGAACAATAAACAACCTTAGCTTCCCACTATGATATGGGAATGATTTTTACGATATAGAACTTGTGTCTTTTCATTGATTTAAGTATTAAATCAATGAATTTGAAAAAAATATGAGCTCTTTAAAACATTTTCGGTCAATTACATATTAGAATTCTTTTATTTAATTTAGACATGTGTGGGTTTTGAAAAACAATAACAAAAGTACATAGTTAATTTTCATTTTTATATTAATTTTATATAAAGAATTTGAATGGAATTGGCTGAAAGTGTTTATATTTAGGATACACATTCCTCTATAATTGTTACTTCTGGTTTTAATGATTTTTTTTTTTGTTCGTAGGGTCATCCATGAATAAAAAGCATCATGTCTACGAAGAAAAACTTTAAGCTTGTTGACCTTCACAATCCAGGATCGCCAAAGCCACAACATGAAGTCGAAACCAACTGGACACTTTGTGTCATTTGCCAAGAGGACAAAATGCACGAACAGCTTACTTGTCCAGCACAATCGAAAAGAAAAGATTTGGGGAGTGGATACTGTACTTTAGCTAGAAACTTGACTGAATTTGCTGAACTCGACATGTTACCAAAAACACTTTCTCTAAAACGGATTGATCAAGGTTCTGGCATTGAGGCGGCAATGATTGCTAATGATGCACGATATCATCAGTCGTGCAAATTGAAATACAACAACACAATGTTAAACAGGGCTAAGACAGAAGTTTGTCAGACAACAGACGCACCTCCTGCAACGAAACGCGTCCGATATACATCACCAGGGACTGCCAAAGAAGCAACATGCTTCTTCTGCAATGACGTAGCTGGTCGCGAAGGTCTTCATGATGCTTCAACATTTGAACTAGACGCTCGTGTTAGGACCTGCGCACGACTTGTTGAAGATACTGACCTTTTGGGTAGACTAAGCGCAGGCGACATGGTGGCACTTGAGGCTAAATATCACACTAGTTGTCTGGTACAGTTGTACAACAAAGCAAGAAAGCCTAAGAGTGGTGAATCCAAACAAAACAACCACGAGGAATCTTTGTGTGCTTATGTCTTAGCTGAATTAGTTATGCACA
>PNEQ01064058.1:9542-31641 GCA_003012365.1 Medauroidea extradentata | reverse complement strand
CACAACCTCTAGTATATTATTATTGTATGTGTACGAAAATATTTTTAAATAACGTCTAATTGCAACTTATTGCATTTTGGCTAACAATTTCCCCAATTTTTAAAATTAAAATTTTTAATTTTGACCGTCACCGAGAATCGTGTCGTTAGATCGGTGTTGTCGTTAGATCCGGTGTCGTTAGATCGAGGCTCTACTGTACCAGATTCCCAAATTTTTAAGTATTCGAAGAGTTTCGAATAGTGAATTTTAACAATTTCTCAATATAGTCTGAGCAGGTAACAAGATCATTTCTACTTACAAGCATAACGAAATTTACCGATTTTCCCGTTTTGCGGATGTTTAAAGGTTAAAATAAATATATGGGAAAGAACTGATATTCTTGTATATATTCAACGTAAATATTTACATATTCATGCGTGGCGTCACATTTGTGGCCATAGATACACTCGCGCAGATACTCATCATCGAAGCGTAGCGATACACGCTAACCGAACATCTCGATATACACAAGATGGCGGCAGTGGTGGTCTCGTCGACGTTGCAAGAAAGTGATCACCGCGATCACAGCAGCAAAAGTTTGATGTCTACATAGTTACCGTGCATACATCTATGACAAGGTATTTAACTCTGTTTGTTTACTTTTAACGCAGCACCGTATATTTGCATAATATTTTGCTGCGGGGAAGTTAATAATTCTTACTTTCATTAAGTAAAGAAACTAAAAATATTGTGAATCCTTACAGATGTTATAAAAAGTGGGAACACGAATTAAAATGGCCAAAACGTGGGGAAACATCATTTTCAGCTGTTTGGGTAGCCTGCAATTCCGAATTTAACGTGATGAAAGTGCAATACAAGATATTCGTTGGGATGAAATTACGGCGGTTCACAATAGAATTTTATGTATCGCTAAGATTGAGACCTTGGTAAATACCAAGGTTAGCTACTTATCGTGTACCGGCCAAACTATTGATTTTAGAAATGAAAAATGTGTGTATAATAGTGACATTCTAAGTAGTCCTACGTAAAAAAAATTGTTAGGTTAGGTTGTTAGGTTAATGTACATTCGTTTAGGTTAGTTTAAGTTAGATTAGGTTAGTTTAAGTAAGATTAGGTTAACTTAGGTAACCTAAATTTACCTAACCTAATGTAAGGTTCAGTCAGGTTACCTAACTTAATGTAACCTAATCTAATTTAAACTAACCTAATCTAGCCTAAACTAACTTATAATGTAAACTAACCTAGCCCAATAATTAAAATTTACATAGGACTACTTAGAATGTCACCAGAAACATTTTTCATCAATAAATTGTATGTCTAAAAGCAATAGTTTTGACTAGTACACGATAGCTAAACTTGATATTTACCTTCTACGAATGTGTCCAAATATAAAACACACAGGAAATTTCACTGTTATTTTACCAAAAATAGTTTGAAAAATGATTAGTCAATAGCATTACATTGTTTCCTACACACAACAATTTAATTTTTCATAGCATTGTAATAATTTACTACATATTAATTTAGCTTTTAAATTTCTGTCGCTAAACTCTTCCAAAAATATTACAGAAAAGTACTTTTTTTTTCGTCTTTATACATGTAGAGAAGAAGTAAACTGAATTATCAGTGCCATCTGTAATAAGCACTTGTTCACAAAAACAATTTTGTGATTCTTCACAAACATAACAAAAGAAGTAAACTGAGAAGAATGAGCAGTATATTGCTGTAAGAACAGGTACAAAGTAACAAAAACATATGTTTTAGGAATGTTTAAGGTTATCAAGTAAAAACTGCTAAATTTTTATGCTTATATTAATAAAGCGAAGTGCATTTACATAACTCCTTGTAAATACAAGATTATGCACTGGCAAATGCAAACCAAAATTTTAAGAAACACTATTCGAAAAATATTCAAAAATTATTCGAAAAAATTAATATTCATTAGAAAACTATTCGAAACCCTAAAACCACTATTCGCACACCCATATACCCTATACATGCTGTCATAAATAAAAAATTAAGAAGCCTATTTAAATGCCTTGAGGCAGAAATAAGCCAACCCACAGTTCAGTAATAACACAGCTGTGATATCTCCAGACAGTGGTCTCTATATAATGAAAGCTTGTTATAACCTTGAGAGAGATAACTGTATAAACAGAAGATAGTACTGTACAGATAGACTCACCTCCTCCGGCAGCACCTTGTTGCCATCCTTGGCCTCGACAATGTCGCGGTACAAGGACTCCCATATGTTCCACTGGCCTAGGTTATGACACTGCGAGAATATGGCCACCTTCTTGAGGCTGGTCACCACGTTGAATGTCTCATCCTCGTCTGGGGTCTCTTCCTACATCAGTCAACATCACACACCATGTCACACCAACCAACACTGCACTGACAGTGCAACCCACTCCCCGTGTTTCTCAACAGTCAACAATAGTAAAAAATTTTAAATATGCACAATCTCTTCCCTGCTATTAAAATATCATTAGTGACCAAAGAAATTAAGTGTACAATAAATAAAAGTAAAAAAACTTGGCATAAAAAATAAAGGTACAGTAGAATCTCAATTTTATGAGAATTATGTACCTGGTAAAATGGCTCAAAGATTCACAAAGTTGTTTCGGAGCAATTTTGACACCCAAACCTCAAAAATTGAATTAAAAGTAAAACTTCTCTACAAAGACCCCTCACAGTTCCCTAGAATAGAGTCTTTGTATAGGGACAGTCTTTATAACGAGGTGTAACCGGTAAAACCCCTATTTTAAAACCCCACAGTTCTTGAGGAAAGGGTTGTTATAAAGAGGAGGTTGTTATAAAAGGGGTTGTTATAAAGGAAATTACTAGTAGATATCACGTTATCTCTAATCACCAAACTAACATGTTTAAAAATGTGTCATTACCGTCTTTGTATGTACATGCCATATGCGTGAATGAACAACAATTTTTTATGACTTTTATAGATAAGTAAAAACAAGTGCTGACAGTATTGAGGGTTACCAGAAGGAGTGGAAAGGTGAACTGAATGTGTCGCACACTCTTTTGATGAGCTTTTGACAGTGCAAGGCAACAATCAGTTTCAGGAGCTGGTAAGGACGGGATGACTTTGTCCTATCCTACCCACATGCAACGTTTACACACTGGTCTAAACAAAACGACACGCAATGTAAAACTTCACAGGAATGTTTAATAAAAATTTATCTACAATACGCAAATGAAGACAAACTAAATTTTCATTCTACGTATTTAAAACCAATGTACAAGGTTAAATTTAAGACTAAGAGAAAAAAATTTACGAAAAGAAAAATTTATTCTTTATTATTTACTTCAGGCAATTCCAAAATGATAAGGAGTTGGCATAAATCTCCACAAACTGTTCATGACAATTCAAACGTTGTAACAGGTCTCCTACGTCGCCGTGTTGTTATTATCTAGATGTTGGAAGTACGTCGCCGATGTCCCTGTTCGCGGCAACAGAATGTAATGGGCTCCTTCGTCGCTCTGTGTTGTTTATTATCTTGATGTTGGAGGTTATGTCCCTGTTCGGGGACGACAGAATGTGATGGGTCTTCTCTATCTCTACGTTGTTATTTATATATATATATATATATAGATAGTTGTAACAGGTTATGTCCCTGTTCGGGCCGGCAGAATGTGACGGGTCTGCTTCTTCTACGTATGTTGTTTGTTTGTTTATATAGATGTTGGACGTAACTCTTCTCTGTTGTAATTATTGCAAGTACAGTGAACCCTCGATAACTCGGACTAAAAGGGGGAGAAGCTGTCCGAGTTACGATTTGTCCGTGTTATCGAGGGATGTCCAGAGAGGTGGGGGTATCAGTCATTAATCACAAGAAACGCGAAGAAATTAGTACGCTATTATTTATACAAGCAAAAGAGGCTGCAATAAATACTGTTTTGTACGTAACTATCGTAACAAGTTACGGGAGGGCCACCATGCAGTGGGAAAATTAACGTAATGTGGAGGACTATAAAACAATGTCAAACAATGTGGGCAGTCAGATCTTTATTTATTTTTTATGCTGCTACTTCTGGCTGATTCTTTTTATCTCTGTGCTAGAGGCTGGCACCAGGCTCCCTTCTATCTCATAAAAGTTTTCGTCTGGCTGGCGACAGCCAATGTGCACATGTGAGAGAGATAAGAAATGATCGTTGGAGATAAGCTAGGGAGGTTGCGAGCGGAAGTAGTCAAGGGTCAACCGGTACAGTCTCGTGCAATACAAATGCCGCACGTGACCACACACATCTCACACAAGATGTTTACATTGAAAAATTCCTTACGTCCGTATGTCACAGCGTAGGGGCAGCAGCCAGCTGCTAGCCTGATATTTACTCTACCCTCCTACAACGTTACAAAGGTATAAAAATAATTTTCCTCGTATACATAAATAAAAACGGTACTGTAATTAACAATCCTTCTGGGTCACTGTACATTATGTGAACATATTTTAACACTACTAATTTTAAAATTTAATTTTATGTATGTAAATTGCATCATAGAACACATAATTTACAGCTGTATTCTTACACAAATTGTCATATTATAAAGCAATAAAATTTTAATCATGTTCTACAGAGTTACTGTATTTACTCGCGTAATCGCAGCATATTTTTGACCAAATTTTAGGCCCAAAAAATGAGGTGCGGCCATTATAAGGGGTTTTCAAAAAATTACCTTCAAAATTTTTTTTGGTGTAGAATATAACAAATGTGCATTTTTTTCTATATTTACTCGTTCATGACGTGAACATTTCTTCTAAAATAAAGAAAAATATTTTGTCGGTGTATAGTAAAATGGAAAAATTAAGACTACAAAATCTTGTTAATCCATTCACGTGCGTCACTCGTTTAAAATTATACCGCATAAGACTTTTACATTTTACGGTCCATTACATGTACGCTATTATTTCCAGTGAAACGTTACAACTCTCCAGATGCCGTTACATTATCAACAGAGCATCATCAACAAGCGAGCGTGACTCATCGTGTCCAGCTCTTGAAAATGTTGTTGTTAAAGGGGCGTAAAACCTTCTCACCAATTTTTCTACATCGCAATGCAAAGCAATGATTTTTAATTTTTCTTTTTAATGTCCGGGACTGTGAACTCATTGTACATACCAGAACAAAATAATTTTCCGTTTATGTGTCATTATAACCCGTAGTTACCGTCATTTCACAAGCACCATGCTGAAATGTTTGTTTACGACACACGTGCATGCCTGGCTCGCTGGGCGAAGAGGGAGGAAAGATAAAGAAGTGAGAGGTCGGTCTGTTGCGTTGCATCTTTACTCACGCGCCGCGCGCCTCGCTAGCAACATTTTATCACACGGAACTTGCCAGATATTTACTGTGGGATTATTAAACGCTAAGTAGCAATGGACGACTTCGTTATAAAGTTTAATACTGTTCTAAAATATAATGTGATGAATTTAAATCCAGCAGAAATGATTTTTTTATGTCTTTTAAGCAAAAAATAATTAATTAAAAATTATTAAATTTTTTTAAAAATCCTGTCCGAGTTATCCGAAGTCCGGGACATCGAGGTCCGAGTTATCGAGGGTTCACTGTACTTAGCAGGCAGAAAAATGGCAAAACACAGCGAGCTGATGTAGAGGCGGTGCCTATTATATTGATGCCCGGATAGCAGTGAGGTTACTCAGCTACAGATGAATATATAAATAAAATCATAATATCGGCATTTTTTTTCTTTTATTTAACCTTTCTTTTGACGCAGTTTAACAGACACATGCAATTAACATTTTGAGTGCTTGCCCTGAGTTAGATGAGGTGACTTTTTCTTATCAATGTATTAGGCATTCCCGCCTGCCCTCTGTGTGAGTAGTAGTACTTGGCCCGGCACTTTGTCTACCTTAATCACCGGCTATATGGTTATGAATATCTACTGGTTGTTTACTACTAAATTAAAAGGCAGCATACCAACAAAGAAAGAAAATAAAACTAAGTTCGACTAACGAAACCGCACTCTAGGCTTCACAGTCCCTTTGCCTCGTCTAACACGTCCTCTCCCTGCCGCCATGACGCCCCAAGTAATCAAAACACTCAGCCGGCCATCTCCCGGCGACCAGTCACTAGCTCCGATGGATCACAACTACTGACCGATTACAAACTCAGACAAAACTTAGCCGGCCATCTCCCGGCGACCGGTCACGAGCTCCGATGAAACACCACTAACTTTCCTGGGCGGACACCCGGACTTACTCGGCCGAGCGACAGAGGGATACATCAGGATCCAACTTGCCTGAAAAGCTGGTTAATTGACGTTTATAACCTAAAAATTGTATGTAACATAGATACTGATAAATTTACAAAGCATTTAATTCCATTATACCAGCTAAATATTCCTTAAGTTTATTAAATGGGGATGTGCATCGTCATCAATCTGTCGCGGATCACCACCTTCATGGAGTTTTGCGCCCGACACTACCACCCACGTTGATCGAGAAATGCCCGGCAGAGCTCATCGCATTCCAGCACGTCCATGTACGTGCCTCCAGGCGAGTGAACTCTGACCTGCCTGCCAGATAAATCCGTCCAAAGCAAAGGCTAGCTCACAGCTTATTTGAAATGTTAAAAGCTAGCACTTCTCTGTACGTGCTTCCAAGCAAGAGAACTATGACTAGCCTGCTACATAAATCCCATTCCAGGAGAAGCAAGCTAAGAAGCTACTTGAAATTTAAAAAATCCAAACAAGGCAAAATATAAGAAAGGTTTACTTAGAAAAGTTGCTTGAAATTAAATTAGCTTTAAAATGAGTCCAAACACGACATAAATCCAAAAAAATTTACACGTAAAATTAAATACTTTTCTCTTGCTTTAAAGTTAAATTTTAAATAGCCTTTTAATGTTAATTTCTCTATTAGCATCCCAATTAATAGGTTGGATCCAGCCGTATACATCCTTATACCTGGTTAAGTTGGCCTACTTAATTTGTTATAAACAACAAAGAAAAAAAAATATTAATTAAGACAAAAAAATTGAAATTACTGTATGATAAGAGGCCAAGTAAGTGCTACGTGCCAGTGCACGTCACAACGTGGGTCACACAAATGTGAATGAATGAATGTGAGTAAACTGATGATGACGCAGGTGGCGTGACACTGGGCCCAAGAAGTGAGGAAGATAAATTCAGCAGTACTCACACCCTCGATGAGGGAGCGCCACTCATCCACTGCCTCCTTGTACTTGTTGACTACGAGGTCAAGCAATGTGCTGCGTGCTACGTCACAGCGTGTGAAGATAGCATTGCCCTGAGTGCACAGTAGCTCTAGTGTCTTTGAGCATGTCTCCAGTACGTCTGTGTCATGCAGGTTCTCCACAATTGAGATGATCTTCTTGAGTAGCTGATCCAGGTTCTGCAACACATAAACGAAACCTATCCTTTAAAAATTATAGCTAATGTTCAACACGGTTTACAACCAACTTTACCACTTTGAACATTGGTGTTACGATAGAGCTATCAATCTTCAGATTTGACAGCAAGCAAAATTCAGCTATTGCCATCCTTTTTACAGATGTCAAGAGAATCTAATCTCGAACCCAAAACACTTTGCAGTGTGGATTCGAGATTATTTCTGGGTGGATGGTACAAAACGGTATAAAAAAACATATCACAAAATTACTTTTTAAAAATTAAATGCGAGTTCTAACGTACAAAACTTCAAAAACTAACTCCACAGGTAAATAAGTGAGTGAATAAGTGAGAGAGATTTTGGTCAGTGCTTAATATCAAGGTCTTTAGCGCTGGTGAGAGATGACATGAGGTGAGTGTGGAGCAGCGCCGGAATGAAAGGGTGGGGGAAACAGGAGATCCCCGAGAAAACTCGTCTACCAACGGCATAGTCTGGCACGATTAAAAAAGTAATTTAAAATTCACCTTTAAGTATCAAAGAAAACCAAATAGTAGATAATAACAGGTATTTATAACTACACAATCATGAACAAATTAAAAGAGAATTACATTATAATAGCAAAATAAATTAAAATACTTCTCTATTGACATATTGTAACTAGGGACGGTGAAATTTCGCGAATTTAATGAACTGCATGTTAGAATCAAATATCCTATGCATACTCAAGTCCCGACCATTTGTCCACTAGCTGCTACTCAGTGGAACAGCAGATGATGAACGAACAGACAGGACATTAGTATGCATAGGATATTTGATTCTAACATGCAGGTCATTGAATTCGCAAAATTTCATCAACTCTTATTATAACCCTCATTTTTGAGGCCTAATGGTACCTGACAATGACCTGTAAAATTGCTGTCTCTTAAAACCCAATACTCATAAAATTGGTGTTCCAATATACGTAGTTTATTTGTCATTTCCGCACATTTTTATCTTTCTGCTACTCATTATGCTGCTGTAAACTGCTATAAACATTCCAATGCAAGAATACTGTGTACAGATTTTCCTATACTTAAAAGTTGAAACCTGATGTCCCAATACTAATATGTATTTTTTGATTATTGTTTCTGATGATGAATCTTCCATTTCACTATAGATAATAGCTACTTCAGTGGATAATTCATTAATTCCGCCTTAGCAGCTCATGTGGTACGATGTACTATTAAGTAACTATGCCTGATTTCTTCAAATTATAGTAAATAAATCAAAATACTTTTGTCAAAATTTCAACATATCCTGTGAAGATTTTATGAAGTCGAAGGCAAAATTAATGATAAGTAGCCCTTCAATTTGACTTTGGAATTTCGAAGCTTCACACGCGACTAACTTCTGTGGCAACACACATGCATGCAACACTGGTACTGACAAGAAAAGTACAGCACTCGCGTTGTGATGACAGAGCAGACATAGTGAACACTTACACCTTCCTGCCGAGACGAGGTGTAAATGTCGAGGTCAAAGTACTGTGGGATGGCCAGCAGGTTAGCCAACTTCTCAGGGTCAGCACGGTACTTGTCCAGTAGTAGAGGCAGCGTGTGGATGAAGTGCTCTGTCAAGTGGATTCTATCATCTTGCACCTGCTTCGCCTCTTTCGCTGACAGGATCTGGGCAAACAACACACTAACACAGTCTCCCACCATGCACACCCCAGCATGATCTTTCATCATTCTCTGGAAGACCACGTGAAACACTTCTTATGGCAATCTACAGTACCTAGCAAAGACTAGGTCTGCTGCTTTGAAAATCCAATACCCTTCCTCCAGCAAGATATTTAATACAACCACAATACATACATACTACGAGTACAAGATAATATTTTAACAAAACAAGTTGTACAGGAGTACTTAAAAAAAAACAGTTACTACTTCATCACATTCTTGCCAGATCTGTGAATGACAACTTAAGACAGTGTTAGCACATGCATGCATGTATTGCAATTATAACATTAAATTGAAAAGTTTTATTTTACTGAACATATTGTCTTATAAACTGTAAAAAATATTTTTTCAAAGTACCTAATAATTGCATTGTTATTTTAAGTAGTCAGTTTAGGTAGTAATATTAATTTGATGAATTAGCAGCAACATATTGTTATTATACATATTAATTTTCTGTTTAGAATAATTCAGACCACCGGTACAATTTTGTGCTTTATAACAACACCGGAAGACTGTTATCTATGAAAAAGTCAGACGAGGAACATTTGAAACTGGTTTCAGTCTATATGGTGGTGAAAAATAACACTCCAGTTGTAGAATATTATGCTGCAAGTGAGGACACCCTGTACGAAACCCAGGTTCTGTAAAGCCATGGAAACATTAGCATCATAATTAGCAGTAGACATAAAACAACTCACCCAACGAAATATATCTCATAAACCTCAACTTTAAACGTTAAGGAAACTGCAAAAAAAAATTAGTGCAGTAGACTGATATAATTGTGCAATTCCAAAAGACAACTACATATACTTTGTTTGTCAAGAACTTAAAACTATATCTCATGCCATACTAAGACAGTCTGAGCACAAATCACAGAATAACCAGTGATGACACACACTGAATCACAAATAATTCCGTTACCGGTAACTAACTACATATGTATTTTTTGAGTAATTTTTTACATGTAATTTGTTGCTTTTAGGAAAAATTCATTTTTACTTGTATTCTACTTTTAGTCACGTAATGTAATAAATACTTCTAGTTACTTTTCATTTACTTTATACATTACGTTTGAACATGGGCGTAATTTGAGTGTTTTCATTGGGGTGGCATAGAATACCAGGCATAAAAGATTTGGAGAAAAAAAAAAAAAAAAAAAAAAAAAAGGAGGGGTGGAAATCGAACAGCTTCCATCAAAATTATGTACACATTTTTTATTTCTTATTTTATAACATTAGCTAAATTAAAAAAACTGCGTATTGGAAAATGCACAAGTAAAATTGCATTCCTAAGCAAAGAAAGATAAGTTAATGTTCTCTATCAACAAAATTTTGGGGTGGCAACTGCCACCCCTTGCCACCCTCGAATTACGCCTATGCGTTTGAATCAATTTTCTCTAGACATTTAATTCTTGCCGGTCACCATCATAAATAAATACTGTGATCATGATATCTACGTAAATCGAGAATTGACACAAATTAAATCTTGGCGCACATGGCGGAGTTCCACATATTCCATGTACTGGAATCTCAACAAGAGCATTCAGATTTTTGTATTCCAATTGGAAGTCATACTCGCCAAGTGGGCACGGAGAACAAATTTCCCACTCGGTCTCTAAAGACAGAAATACATTTCAGTGTAAATATGGCAGCAACCACTGGTTATGTAAGAAAGGAGATAATGTTTGCTAGGGTAGAAATTCAGCAATCTCTGTCAGTTTGGGACATGAATAATACCAGTACATAACAGACAATATGTGAAAATGTTGGTTTATTGATAACATTGTTTGTCAGAGTGGTTTGTATACATGTGTGTTTACTAGGTGGTCCATAAAATGGGAACTGGATATAATTTCTTCCCAAATTGAGTAGATTTGAAGTTCTGCCAATTATAAGCGTCTAGGTTTTAAGAATTTTATGGTAAAATTTACTTGTTGTCACGAATGTTTTGCACTGTAAATGTTATGTATTCCAGTGGTTAGAGCATAATCAACATACACTCGGCTGGTTAGATAATGCAGTTAGTGACTGGCGACACAGAGAGATGTGTTCACGTGCCACCTGGTGAGATGGAATTGCCTGATGCACACGTTACGACCGAAGTTTGCGACGCTCCTAATTTTGTTATAGTACAGTGAACCCTCGTTAACTCGGACTAAAAGGGGGAAGAAGCTGTTCGAGTTACGATTTGTCCGTGTTATCGAGGGGTGTCCGGGGAAGTGGGTATCAGTCATTAATCACAAGAAAGGCGAAGAAATTAGTACGCTATTATTACTACAAGCAAAAGAGGCTGCAATAAATACTGTTTTATACGTAACTATCGTATCAAGTTACGGGAGGGCCACCATGCAGTGGGAAAATTAACGTAACGTGGAGGACTATAAAAGAATGTCAAACAACGTGGGCAGTCACATCTTTATTTATTTTTTATGCTGCTACTTCCGGATGATCCTTTTTTTTTATCTCTGTGCTAGAAGCTGGCACCAGGCACCCTTCTATCACACAAAAGTTTTCGTCTAGCTGGCGACAGCCAATGTGCGTGCATGTGTGAGAGAGATAAGAAATTATTGTTGGAGATAAGCTAGGGAGGTTGCGAACGGAAGTAGTCAAGGTCAACCGGTACAGTCTCATGCAATACAAATGCCGCACGTGACCACACGCATCTCACACAAAATGTTTACACTGAAAAATACCTTATGCCCGTATGTCACAGCGTAGGGGCAGCAGCCAACTGCTAGCCTGTTAGTTACTCTACCCTCCTACAAAGTTAGAAAGGTATAAAAATAATTTTCCTCGTATACATGAATAAAAATGGTACTGTAATTAACAATCCTTCTGGGTCACTGTACATTAGGTGAACACATTTCAACACTACTAATTTAAAAATTTAATTTTATGTATGTAAATTGCATCATAGAACACATAATTTACAGCTTTATTCTTACACAAATTGTCATATTATAAAGCAATACAATCTTAATCATGTTCTACAGAGTTACAATATTTACTCGCGTAATCGCCGCATATTTTGACCAAATTTTTGGCCCAAAAAATGGGGTGCGGCCATTATAAGGGGTTTTAAAAAAATGACCTTCTAAATTTTTTTGGTGTAGAAAGTAACAAATGTACACTTTTTCCTATATATACTCGTTCATAATGTAACCATTTCTTCTAAAATAAAGAAAAAGATTTTGTCGGTGTATAGTAAACATGGAAAAATTAAAACTACAAAATCTTTTTAATCCATTCACGTGCATCACTCAATGAAAATCATTTTAAATTATCCCGCATGAGACGTTTACATTTTATGGTCCATTACTTGTACGCTATTATTTCCCGTGAAGTAGTTTATAAACAAATCCGACTCACGCTTAAAACGTTACAACTCTCCAGACGCCGTTACGTTATCAATAGAGCATCATCAACCAGCGAGCGTGACTCATTGTGTCTGGCTCGTGCATGGATGTTGTGTTGTTCTTTCATCACCCACATCGGCTCTTGAAAACATCGTTGTTAAAGGGGCGTAAAACCCTCTCACCAATTTTTCTACATCGCAATGCAAAGCAATGATTTTTAATTTTTCTTTTTAATGTCCGGGACAATTTGTTTTGCAACCCTGAATTCATTGTACATACCAGAACAAAATAATTTTCTGTTTATGTATCATTGTAACCCGTAGTTACAGTCATTTCACAAGCACCACATTTAAATGTTTATTTACGACACACGTGCGTGCCTGGCTCGCTGGGTGAAGAGAGTGGAAAGATAAAGAAGTGAGAGGTCTGCCTGCTGCGTTGCATCTTTAATCACGCGTCGCGCACCTCGCTAGCAACATTTTATCACACGGACCTTGCCAGATATTTACTGTGGGATTATTAAAGGCTAAGTAGCGATTGACGACTACGTTATAAAGTTTAATACTGTTCTAAAATATAATGTGATGAATTTAAATCCAGCAGAAATGATTTTTTATGTCTTTTAACCAAGAAATAATTAATTAAAAATTATTAATATTTTTTTAAAAATTCTGTCCAAGTTATCCAAAGTCCGGGACATCGAGGTCCGAGTTATCAAAGGTTCACTGTACAAAAAAAATATAAAATACTGTTTCACAATCAATAAACAACATGAACTGGTCACACACTTTAGAGAAATTTCAAACTGATCTACATATTTCCCAAATTGAAATTTCAAATTTTTTAAACAGTAAAACATGTAAAATCATATCTTTACGTTATGGGTACTAATGGTGACTTATAATCAGTAAACAAAACTTTCAATTAATAAAGTGACAGCCAGAAATTATAAGATAAATCAGTAGCTATTTTTAAACTGATAAATCACATTACGCTGAATTTCACAGTCAACTTTTTGCATTTTAAAATGTTTTTGAATGTGAACTGCTAAAATTCAGGTTCCCTGATCTTTGTATTTAAGTTGTTTTAATAGAGCGAAACAGTTATTTTTACATGCAACTAAAAACAAAATTATAGAAATGTTTTCCAGTTTCTCGAGAATGACACAGGTGTGATGACTGCTTGCTGATAGGTACTAACGACATTGTCACAGGATACAGAAACTGGCTAGCTACCTTTCTAGTGGGCCCGCGGCCAACAGGTGGCTCGCCAGTAGCAGCCTGCTTGATGCAGCACACCATGATCTCAATTAAACTGGTCTCCTGGCGGTCATCGAGGGCCTCCTCAGAGGGGCCTGGTTCCTCCAGCAATAGGTCCGTCATACACTCCCAGTCCTTCATCATTGTGTTGGACTCTATCAGCGAATCCACCAGGTATGCACCATGCTCGTGCAGCTGCGACACATCACAGTCCCGTCACCCCACACAGTACTGTAGTTGTAGGGGGAGGGGGGAAAGAGAGTACGAGTGTGTGTCTTTTTCTCTCAATATCTGTCTCCCTTCTTCGCTGTCATACATACAGTACATGAATACATGCGTACATGCAAGTACACACATACCCACACACATACACACGCACAGTCTCATTCTCACATCTTCTCTCTGTACTGCTTTTAACAATGTGAATAAATATTGATCACATTAAAAAATTTTTTGGACAAAAAGCCAAGTAATATGAAGCAATGAATAAAAGGAATCAACATTAATATGTATTTTCTGTCAAATTTATGAGCAAATATTTTACACGTCTGATTTAATTTGTTTAACTGTACATTTTCATACCTCACAAGTAGGTAATGTATCATAATAAGAAATAAGTTTGTGCAATGGTATATTCAAACATGGTTATGCTGAATAACAACACACAATATTTTACTACACTCTCTATTGTTTAGATATAGCCATACTGATTGAGACAGAACAGAAACTCCAACGGTTATAGTAAAATTCAATACACATTATTCTGACTTATCGAGAACTAATTACATACATCAGTCATGCTGAAATTCACACGAAATTACTCTTGCCCTTCATGTTATTTCCCCTCTTGTCCACTGTTAAAACAATTCACGGAACAGAACTAACTACATGAAGTAAGGAACGAAGACGCAAACAACGAGGCACATTCTCATGCTGTTTGAGACAGGGAAGTTAACAGATGAAGCAGTGACAGTGAAATGCTGCCACTTGAAAACATCCTGGCACTGTAGCAAGAATTAGTGACCATACCCCAAAGAACGTAACTTTTCCATTACATCTGTGGGTAGGTGAGAGAAGGTCTGCAAACAGCTGAGCGAGCGTGTTCGTTTACATTGCACTTTTCATACCAAATATTTTATATTCATACAAGCAAGTAATCAGCTATTCTTTACAATTTTTTGCTTCCTTGGCTCTCATAAACATGCTGCACCCAACTTGTTGTACAGTAATACCGCAACTCCAATGTACGGTCACCTCTTTCACAGCCCATTTCCGGTGAACAGTAAAAAATTCAGGCCAAAAAGCTTAAGCTGAGTACTGTAAAACTGATTGGAAAATATATTTATTGCAATTTTTGGTCACTTTCCACTGGATTTTTTAATGAGAGCTGTACTGTAAGTAACACAAGTCTAAAAATTGATACCTCCCTAACGCAGCTATCAGCTCCTGCCCATAGGGATAGACTCAGCTCGTCCCCTACCCTCAAACATTGCAATGTGTTCCTTGTGCACCTG
The DNA here is from genome assembly GCA_003012365.1 of Medauroidea extradentata. Classification (NCBI taxonomy): domain Eukaryota; kingdom Metazoa; phylum Arthropoda; class Insecta; order Phasmatodea; family Phasmatidae; genus Medauroidea; species Medauroidea extradentata. The sequence continues at coordinate 16,404 of PNEQ01064058.1, read as the reverse complement.
CCAGCCAAGTAACTGTGAGCTCTCCCTACTCGTGAGTATAGTAATATCTCTGGCTCCTAACTTGTCCACCTTGTTCTGCATTGATACCTTCCTATCGCAGCTATCAGCTCCAGCCTATAGGGATAGACTCAGCTCATCCCCTACCCTCAAACATTGCAATGTGTTTCCTGTGCACCTGCCAGCCAAGTAACTGTGAGCTCTTCCTACTTGTGGATGTTGTAATCTCTCTGGCTCCTAACTTGGCCATCTTGATCTGAATTGCCAAATCATGTATTTTATTGTCATGAACATGCAAGTTTATTTTTAACAAGTTCCCTAAGATTTTTAAATTTTTACATCAAATTTATTTATATTTTAATAATATCAAAGAATGACATCATAAAACTACTGGCTTGTAAAATCCAGAACTCTTTTTAAATTGTGGTCCTACAGTATGACTATACATAGATTGGCAATTAAGGTACAATAAGTACGGACATAAGATGGTGGACGACTGTCATATAAACAAAAAGAAGGTAGGAAATGGCCACTGGGCTACTAATTACTAAAACACTTAGACAGAGATACAGAAGCACTTACAGAATTGTACTCGCAGGTAGGAGAATGTAAAACACAAATGGATAACACATTTTTTGTGCTGAATATGACTACACACTGCAGTATCGAAGGCGGTAAGGAGTGATTTGTAGTTAGTAGCAGTACACCTAGCGGCCAAGGGGTGAACTAGGGTGTTGCAGGAAATTTAAATGAAAGTTATCGGATGTTAAGGTCTAGTGGTTGTCTGGATTTTGTGATAAACTGATGGGCTAGTTCCCAGCATCTCAGTTATGCGCTATCGTCACCAACAAGTGTTATAACATGAATGAAAAGAAAGTTTGTGCAAGGCTGATTAGCAGACACTGGTTTATTCTGAAAGTTTAGGCTGGAAGTGGCTATCACTTGTTTTGTTTCAGATCTGTGGCTGTAAATCTTCTGTCTTAGTACATTCGTGGTGAGGCCAATGTATTCAGTATCGCACTGTGTGCACTGTAGTTGGTAGATTAGGTTCTTTGTCTCACAGCTGTAATTGCCATGAATTGGGTATGTGTGATTGGTGAGCCTTCTATGGAAGGATGTGGAGGGCTGATGTATCGCATAAGTGCTGCAGCGAGGACTATTGTAGGGACAGGAACCTCTGGATGAGGTGATTGTGCTGAAAACAGGGCTGGGTGGTAATTTGGGGCGCTCCAGTTTGTTTCGGAGGTCGTCTAAAAACCAATATTGGGGGTTTAGAGAACAGGTTATGGGATAAGGGTGAAGAAATAAGTATTGTATGATCTTGATGTTTGTTGAGGTCTTCGTGGCAGGGCACTACCAGAGAGATGTCAGTGTTACTGTCTCTTGTTAGATATGGTTAGCTGAATCTGACAGTCAACAAGGGGTTTGAGGTATCCTCTGTCAATAATTGCTCTGGCTATTTGGTCATACTGTATGTTCAGATCACTTTCTGTGGAGCGTATGTGTTTGGCTCTGGGTTTTTCAATGTATGGGAGGCATTTCTTGCAATAAATGGGGTGGGAGCTGTCAAAATGGAGGTACTGAAGATAGTTGGTGGGTTTGGTATGCACAGTTGTTTCAATTTTTCTATTTTTAGGGTAAGCTTAACATAGAGAAATATTGCCTGTGTGTCTGAGAAGTCCAGCTGAATTTCAGGTTATTATAATAAATCTGGTTGTTGAGAAAATCAAAGACACATTCCTCTGTGGAAGTCCAGATCATGAATATGTCGTCACTGAACCATGTCCAGAGGTATGGTTGTACAGCTGGTGGCTTAAGAAGTTTTGTTGTTACTTGTCCATGAATCGTTATCATAAGAGGGGGCCATACGGGTGTCCACGGCTGCCCCCTTGATCCGCAGGAAGTGTTGGCCTTGTAATCTAAAATTATTGTTGGTCAGTATGAATCTACCTAGTTCTACCAAGAAGACTGTGGATGGCTTGCTGTTAAGAAGTCTCAGGTTCAGGTACTGTTTAATTGCAGACAGTTTAGAGGAATGTGGGATATTGCTGTACAAGGAAACAATATCTATTGTCACTAGGCAGGCACCTTATGAGATGGTGTCCATGTTCCTCACCTGTCCAAGAAAATGACCTGTGTCCTATGTACATGAATCCAATGGGGGATTTAAGTAATTATGTTAAGGGAGACGGGGAGTATGTTTTAAGAAGAATTAATATGCACCCCACAAACAAAAAGGGGGGGTCCGGGGGTCCTCCCCCGGGAAAATTTGGATTTGTAGGTGCAAAATGGTGCTATTTCAAGAGGTTCCCGGCCAAAAATTTGAATTCACTGCTTTCAAAAATGGTTATATATTTTATACAATAAATTATGCTTCTAAAGGGAAAATCTCTGTGCTGATGTAAAAAATTCTGACGTGCCATGTGGTCACCACTCCAATTAATAAGAGTAATAGCCATCAGTTATAAGCAATTACTATATATTACAGATACAATAATAAAAATTCTATTAAATGATTTATTCTTTGCATCATCTTGGTCAGGATGTTGATATTCTCTACATACAGAATTGTATTTAGGAAAAACAGAACTGTATATAATTTGTCTTTGTGGAAACAGCATACAAGCGTCTGTTCCTTCTCACCCCCACTAACACTCACGTATCCCCACTAGCTACTGGACGAAAGGGGAGGAAAGCCAGCCTATTGTGTTTAAGATACAAATCTAAATTGTTACAGTAATCAGAATTGGACAAATTTTAAAAATTATATAAAAAAAAAAATAATCATAATAAAAAAAAATGTAGGGTATTTGTTAAAGTTCAGATAAATGAAATGAAATCATTATGTAATAAATACGGCAGTGTCCTCGAGGGGTGGGGGCTATCTTTCAAAAGCTGTCTTCTGATTGGCCCAATTGAACCAACCAACGCCTGCAGGACAAGTGACACGGAGGTTGGCGCCAAACAAGAGTATGGCTAGGTTGTAGACAGATTTTGGGACAAACGTTTTTGAGCCGCGGAAGACAGAGTTGAGATGCAGATAACGACGGGCCAGGGTGCCCCAGGAAGTCAGTTCAGGCGCCAGACACCTTTACAGAGACGGTGTTGAATCAAGAGATTGATGGGCCAGGGTGATACTGCTGGGCGTTTTCAATTTGTGCGTTGGGACACCTACGAGTTGCTCGGACCGGTTATTCAGAAGTATTGCAAACTGTCACAAGTTAGGGCGGCAGACAGCTGACAATGCCATGATAACCTTTGACGTAATTTAGCTGCGTATTACTGAGACTAGCGGGTGTATAATCATCAAGCGCAAAACCGACAAACCGTGCATAATAACGATCATGCTGTGGAGGGGCTCGCATGCTGTAGTACTCTTGGTTGTTTGTTTGTGTTTGAGGTTATGATGTCCTTGTTCGCGGTGACAGTTGTAGTGGGTCTGTTGCTGTACTTTGGTTGTATATTTGTAGATGTTTGAAGTTATGGCGTCCCTGTTCTCGGTGACAGTTGTAGTGGGTCTGTTGCTACAAGTCGTGGTTGTATATGTTTTTCCTTGGTTCGCGGTGACACTTATCACGGGGTTATGGACGTTGAAATATTGTTTGAAGTGACACTCTCCTATTGTTATTACTGAAAGATGTAGCTTGCAGGATGACGATACAAAAAACAAAGAAACACAACTATCTGCTTTACGACTATTTATTTGTAGCTGCGATGAGTGATTCATGATAAATTTGCAAACAATCAAAATAACAAAATTAAAAGGTGACGTGACATGAGATATTTCACCAAAACAACTACGCTCTAGTTAACCTTAAGCAAACTGCCGCAAGTTGTAGTTATTCACATTATTACCAAGTGTCTGCCCAAGACAATAGTGTCGCACTGTACTGCGGTTTACAAACGTTAGTACTCGATATCTGCTCCACTCAGGAAGATGACTAAACGATTACATATTGTGCGACAACTTGTTACACCTAGAGCTACCGAGAACAAATGAAAAAGGAAACAAAATGAAGTTTAACTAGAGCGATTTCGCCCCGAGGCTTGACATCCCCGCGCCAGCGCTCCCTTACACATCTTCCCTGTCCCGCCATGACACCTTGACTGATATCTTCCTGGGCGGACAGCCGGACTTATTCGGCCAAGCGGCGGAATAATACTAACCTCAATCCAACTTGCTTAAAAAGCTGGTTAACTGACATTTACTAAGGAAGCATAGTAGTATGTAACATGGTTACTGATAAATTTACAAAGCATTTTATTTCATCATACCAGCTAAATATTCACTAAGTTTATTAATTAGGGACGTGCAGCGTCATCAATTTGCCGCGGATCACCACCTTTGCGGAGTTTTGCGCCCGACACTACCACCCACGTTGAACGAGAAACGCCCGGCAGCGCTCATCACATTCCACCACGTCCCTGTACGTGCCTCCAAGCGGGTGAACTCTGACCTGCCTGCCAGATAAATCCATCCTCCCAACACAGGCTAGCTCAGAGCTTATTTGAAATTTTAAAAGCCAGCACTTCTCTGTACGTGCTTCCAAGTAAGAGAACAATGACCAGCCTGCCAAATAAATCCCATTCCAGGAGAAGCAAGCTAAGAAGTTACTTGAAATTTAAAAAAAATCCAAACAAGGCAAAATACAACAAAAAAGTTACTTTGAAAAGTTGCTTGAAATTAAATTAGCTTTAAAACGAGTCCAAACACTATACGACTCAGACAAAATTGACACGTAAAAATTTTATACTTTTATCTTGCCTTAACAGTTAAATTTAAAATTTTTAATAAAATTTTAATGTTAATTTCTCTACTAGCATCCTCAATTAATATGTTGGATCCCGCCGTATACATCCTTATATCTGGTTAAGTTGGCCAACTTGAAATGTTATAAACAACAAAAAAATATATATATTAAGACAAAAATATATATATATTAAGACAAAAATAAAATTTAAATTACTATATGATAAGAGGCCAAGTAAGTGCTGCGTGCCAGTGCACGTCACAATGTCATGGGAGGACAGTGAGAGCTTGCTATCTGGTTTAAACTGAACTTGCCGACTTCTTGTTACTCCACACACCACAAAACTTTACGTCATCGCAAATTAAGTAAAATTTTAAGATTCTGCTTAGACAAATCTTGTTTTGTCGTGTTAGCTCTTGAAAAACGTACTCTAATTTAAATGAATAACAAACTAAGTTGCACAAAACAATTTAAATCTAGAAACTATAAGTGTTAATTTCATGCTACAGATACACTACATTCTGTAATGCAGTTCTTAAAAACCACACTGGAAATTATAACCTACCAGACCTCACAAAAGATAGGCGTGACCTGGTAAATTTTGCAATCAATTTTGTTCTGCTAATTGGCGGAATTTTGCGGGGATCTTCCGGTTACTCCGCCCCTTCATTCCAATGCTGAGGCATGCTCATATCATGTCACTCATCACAAGCACAAAATACCTAGCTGTTAAGTGCTGATCAAAATCTCTTCACTCATTCAAAAGCCTCATGTCACGGGAACATACATTCAAACGAAAACCAACAGCCAACAATTTATACTGAAATAAGATGTCATGAGCCAATGGCTATTTGCTCAAATGTATGGACACAAGAATAAAAAAATATTTTGTATTTTAAAAAATTTCTGTAAGTCTTAGATTTCTTAAAATACAAAAATTTGTTGTTTTGTGATTTTATAACTGTTAGCATACAGCCTGCGACATTAATTAAAGTTCAGTGTTAATTATTTAACTACAGTTCAGATATGTTTTCGTAATGTAGAAATTCTTACTTTGACATGCAGTTATGGGAAAACTATGCACGCTAAAATATTGTTCTTGAGATGATAATATAGTCACTAGTAACACAATTTTGTATATACTGTGGCGGTACCTTCAGAAGTACCCCACCTCGTTGATTTATATTATCACTCCACCTGACCACATGGGTTGATGTGGTGGCCAAATAATTGATGCGCCGGCTGCCAGTAGTAGTAGATCTCTCTTCTCGGGTGCTAGTGTGGGTTCGGAAGGTGGATGTGATGAGTATACATTTAGCTACAATGACTAGCTAAATCGGTTCGGGTGATCTTCCTTTTTATTCAAGCAACCTTCCCCTCCTTTTTACAACTCCCAAAATCAAAATAATAGAGCCATTGAAACCAATAAATGTCCATAAACAAACAAAAATGCCACGTGCCGAAAACAAACTGAAAATTCACATCACTTCCTCTTACTGCTACTGGGCTCACTTGCGACCAACTCCGCCCTCATTACCACAACTTCAAATGTTAAAAACTGCAATTACACAATTGATAGTTGTATTTAAAATCTGTCCTCTCGCGCCATCGCGCCCGACAAACCATGCTTCCTACCAATTGGTTACGGCGTCAGCACTCGTGAAAAACACCATTCTTCTGCGACGACTCGGAACCAAGAAGACTGAGGCCCGCCACGCTGCCGGAAAAAGCCCAGCCTTTCCCCCACTCCCGCGACACGGCGGTGACGTGATTTACGCCGCGAAAACTTAAAACCTCTAGCGTCCAGTCTGGATGTAACTTATATAATATTAAATATGGGCAAAATACAGAAAATTATACCGATTCCAAAAATGTACAACACTTGATGTTTAAATTATTCTTTCATATTAATTTTTTCACTAAACAAATGTAGTGATGTCAATAAGACCTAGTGACGTCAACAGGAAAAACCTAACGTTCCTCCAGGCATCCGCTTGCCCACGTGACCGAGGGCAGGGATGCTAGCTTCTTAGCCAACAAGACACAAAGTCTCCCAAAAATAATAACATCCAAACCAACAGTTTTATAGATATTTCACAAGAGAGCAAAGTTGT